>SKCR01015078.1:0-88227 GCA_019454045.1 Zanthoxylum bungeanum
CGTGTAATAATTGTAATAATTGTTGTATACAGTTGCATATCTAAATAATTGTTGGAAAATGCTCACAAGTAAGCATTTTGTGGTACAATTTTAAGCATTGTCCACTTCGTGTTAGTGGGTGTTTTTGAGTGATTCAGATACTCCTCCGTGAGGGTCAAAGTTTTCGTTTTAAGAAAAAGCATCAGGGTCTGCTCGTCAGGGTCTGCTCGTCAGGGTCTGACTCTACTCGTCAGGGTCCGCTCATCAGGGTCTGCTCTGCCCATCAGGGTCCGCTATGCTCATCCGGGTCTGAAGCATCATATCAGGGGCTCAGTAACAGAGGATGATTATGGATTTTTTTTTTTTTTGTGTTGTGTTTTTACTGACTGTTCAAATCCTTGTAAGAACACAGTAACTGAATATCCCCAAATTAAGTGTAATAGTCTTAAAAAAAATTCGATCTGTGGATATGGAAATCAGTCCAAACACAGTTGATCCGAACATGGCAGCCTCTTCGGCTGGCCAAAATATTCCAGCCTCTGGGCTTAATGTGGCAGCCTCTGTGGCTGGCCAAAATGTTGCTGCCTCTATGGCTAGACAACATGTTGGACATGTGAGCCATGTCAATCCTGCTGCGGAAAAACCTGCAAAATTCAGTGGTCATAATTTTAAACGGTGGCAACAGAAAATGTTTTTCTACTTGACCACGTTGAACCTTGCGAGGTTCCTAAAGGAAGATGCTCATGTACCCAAGAGGGTGAGATTGATATTCAAGTGATCAGTGCCATCGATGCTTGGAAACATTTTGAATTCCTATGTCGGAATTATGTGCTGAATGGGCTTAGTGATTCCTTTTACAGTGTGTACGCCAGAATGAAAACAGCTAAGGAGCTTTGGGAATCCTTAGATCGAAAATATAAAATTGAGGATGCCGGTACTAAGAAATTTATCGTAGGTCGCTTCCTAGATTTTAAGATGGTTGACTCTAAAACTGTATTAAGCCAAGTACAAGAACTGCATATTATTCTAGCAGAAATTCATGCTGAGGGGATGGTTTTAAGTGAAACCTTCCAAGTAGCCTCGATAATTGAGAAACTACCACCTGGTTGGAAAGATTTCAAGAACTATCTAAAGCATAAGCGAAAAGAAATGAGCATTGAAGACTTGGTTCTTAAGCTTAGAATTGAGGAAGATAACATAATATCTGACAAGAGAGGGATAACTCATGAGGCCAAAGCAAATGTTGTTGAACATGGCCATAAGAACAAGAACCTCAAGAACAAATGGGTCAAAGATGGGCCATAAAGGAGAAATTTCCAAGAAATCCAAATTTCAAGGAAGATGCTTCAACTGTGACAAAATGGGTCACAAGTCTTCTGAGTGCAGACTGCCGAAGAAGAAAAAGAACCAAGAGGCTAATGTGATGGAACACATGACTCAAGATATTTCAGACATTAACCTTTCTGCTGTGGTTTCTGAGGTGAATCTGGTGGTTTCTAACCCAAGAGAGTGGTGGATTGACACTGGTGCCACTCGACATGTGTGCTCGGACAAGAGCATGTTTTCTTCATTTGAGCCTACTGGTAATGGGGAAAAAATATACATGGGAAATTCAGCAACATCTGAGATTGAAGGTCAATGAAAAGTGATTCTGAATATGACATATGGGAAAGAGTTGACTTTGAACAACGTTCTGTATGTACCAGAAATACGGAAGAATCTTGTGTCTGGATCACTTCTGAACAAGCACGGATTTCGGATGGTGTTTGACTCTGATAAAGTAGTTTTGACCAAAAATGGAATGTATGTGGGAAAATGGTATGTAACTGATGTGATCTTTAAGCTCAATGTAATGGTTGTTAAACCCAATAATATCAATAAAGCTAGTTCTTCTGCTTATATTGTTGAGTACTCTAATCTATGGCATGGTAGATTAGGACATGTTAATTTTAATTCATTGCGAAATTAATTAACATGAATCACATTCCCAATTTTAAAATTGATAACAGACATAAGTATATATCATCCTTTCATAGTATTGAAAGAAACTCTGAACCACTTGATCTAATTCATACCGATGTATGTGATTTTAATTCAATACAATCGAGAGGTGGTAATAAATATTTTATTACCTTTATTGATGATTGCATGAGATTTTGCTATGTCTATTGATGAAAAGCAAGGACGAAGCTATAGAGAAATTTGTTCTCTATAAGAATGAAGTTGAGAACCAACTGAATAAAAGAATTAAGGAGTTAAGAAGTGATCGTGGGGGTGAGTATGTTTTTCCTTTTTCATACATCAAACTACACCTCCTTATTCACCTCAATCCAATGGGATTGCATAACGGAAGAATCGTACCTTGAAAGAGATGGTGAACGCTATGTTAATCAGCTCTGGCTTACCTCAAAATATGTGGGGAGAAGCTATCTTATCAGCTAATTACCTTTTAAATAAGGTACCACGGAAAGAAGCAGGGAAAACTAATTATGAAATGTGGAAAGGAAAAGTACATTCATATAAATTTCTACGAGTGTGGGGGTGTCTTGCGAAAGTAATCATTCCTCCACCTAAGAAGGTGAAGATAAGACCAAAAACTGTTGATTGTATTTTCATAGGATATGCACATAACAATACTGCTTATTGATTTCTTGTGCATGAGTCTAATATACCAGATATTCACAAAAATAGGATAATGGAGTCGAGGAATGCATCATTTTTCGAATACGTTTTTCCTTGTAAAACTAATTCGAATTCAAATGAACACAAACGGGCACATGAGGCTATCATTGAAGATAGTCAGGACCGAGAACATATAAATGTTCCAGAGAATCAACAAGATGTTGAACTTGAACCAAGGCGTAGCAAAAGAGCTAGAACAGAAAAATCATTTGGTCCAGATTTTCTGACATTTTTGCTAGAAAATGATCCTCAAAGCTATAACGAAGCTGTAAGGTCAGCTGATGGTGCTTTGTGGAAAGATGTCATCAATAGTGAAATTGAATCCATCTTACAAAATCACATCTGGGAGTTAGTGGATCTTCCTCCATGATGTAAACCTTAAACCTTTAGGGTCCAAGTGGATTTTCAAAAGGAAAATGAAGGCAGATGGATCAATTGACAAGTACAAAGCAAGACTTGTAAAGGTTACAGACAATGTGAAGGTCTTGATTACTTTGACACTTACTCTCCTGTAACGAGGATAAATTCCATAAGGATGATAGTAGCGATTGCAGCTTTGCGCAATCTTGAGGTACATCAGATGGATGTCAAAACAGCCTTTCTAAATGGAGATTTGGATGAAGAAATCTACATGGAACAACCTGAAGGCTTTATAGCTCCAAGACAAGAAAATAAAGTCTGTAAGTTAGTTAAATCCTTATATGGATTGAAACAAGCTCCGAAACAGTGGCATAAAAAGTTTGACGATACCATGTTGGCAAATGGTTTCAAAGTCAATGAATGTGATAAATGTATCTATGTCAGTGAGACAGAAGTTGGCTATGTCATTTTATGTCTCTATGTTGATGACATATTGATTGTCAGAAGTGATGTTAAAATGGTAAAATCTACCAAGAATATGCTGAAATCCAAGTTTGACATGAAAGACATGGGTCTAGCAGATGTCATTCTGGGAATAAAGATCTCGAGAAGTCGAGATGGATTTATTATTGATCAGTCGCACTATGTGGATAAAATTCTTGGTAAATTCAACAATGATGATTCTGCTGTGGCTAGAACTCCTTTAGATGTGAGTCTACATCTATCAAAGAATATGGGAGAGGGTATATCTCAAGTAGAATACTCTAGAGTGATTGAGAGTCTGATTTATTTATCAAGTTGTACAAGGCCTGATATAGCCTGTACAGTAAACAAGCTCATCAGATTTACGAATAATCCATGGGTTGATCACTGGAAAGTAATAGTGAGAATACTCAGGTACCTACGTTTTACTCGTAATTATGGGTTGCACTATCATAGATATCCAGCCGTAATCGAAGGATACAATGATGCAAACTGGATATCTGATATGAAAGACTCAAAGTCTACCAGCGGCTATGTGTTTACACTAGCAGATGTAGTTATATTATGGAAATCCTCCAAACAGACTGTGATAGCCAGATCTACAATGGAATTAGAATTCATTGCATTAGATAAGTGTGTTGAAGAAGCAGGATGACTAAGAAATTTTCTAGAGGATATTCCACGTTGGCCTAAGCCAGTGCCAGCAATTTTCATTCATTGCGATAGTCAATTTGCAATTGGAAGGGCACATAACAATATGTATAATGGTAAGTCTAGACATATTCGTCGTAGACACAATACCGTTAGACAATTACTCTCTACTGGAGTTATTTCGATTGACTATGTAAAGTCAAATGATAACATTGCGGATCCGCTAACCAAAGGGTTAAACAGAGAGTTAGTTGTGAAATCATCGAGGGAAATGGGACAAAAGCCCATAGATAAATGTTTATTACGAAGGAAAACCCAACTTTGTTGACTGTAGATCCTAAGATCTAGGTTCAATGGGACAACCTACTCGTAAAAGACATAATTGGTTCACTGTGGGGGTTACCCTCTAGTCCATTCCTATGGTGAAATGAAACAGTGATGCTCGTATGGATAGAGGTGAAGCAAAGGCTTTTAATGATTCTTATGCGTCGGGAATCCGAGCAGAGTATTACGAGATACTCTTAAATAAGAAATCACCTATGTGAGAGAGAAGTGAGGCCGCTCCAAAGGGAATTGTACGGGGCTCAATTCTTAGAAACTCTTGCAGAACCAGGTAGATGTTCATGGCCAAAATGAACATAATAATGAGAACTCAGATGTGTTAGGTAAAATATCTGTGTGATATATGTTTCCATTTACATGAACGGCAGTACAGTTCAATGACATCGTGTCCACTGTCAGCCAGTAAATGAGATATATTTTCACAAGGGAAGGTTCAAAGGCTGATGCCTACCTATCTTATGCAGGTGTTGAACCGTTGAACTCCTCAAGGTTAAAATAAATGTTTTTATAAAATAATTTTATTTGTCATTTTTTTCGTCAATTTCATTCATGTGGGGGATTGTTGGAAAAGTAATCATTTTGTGGTACAATTTTAAGCATGGTCCACTTCGTGTTAGTGGGTGTTTTTGAGTGATTCGGATACTCCTCCGTGAGTAGTTCGGAATGGTATATTCATATGCTTAAAATGGTGCTTGGGTGAATGAGAAATTGTTACTCAAAGTTCACTCATTGGTGTTGGAAAATAAAGAAAAATTAGTTTGTCCCACATGGGAAAGCTAATAAAGGAAAAGTGTGCTTATATATAATTGCTCATATGTAGATGGGTAAGTGTTATAAGGATAGAGACTCTCTACGTGCGCGCTCATGGGGGGTGCAAATCAAAATCTGATCAGGCCTAACTCGTGTGCACCCGCGCGTCCTGCGTACACGAATGCCATACCAAATTGTGTGGGCCCGGCCCAGCCAATTTTTGCAAGTCTGTCTCTTTATTTTTCCAAGCCTTTTGAAGTTCCATAACAGTTAAATTATGAGCATATCATTAGCTTGTTCACGTCAAGATGAACATGGTGGTATTTTTCAGCGATCAAACTGAAACTGGATGACACTGCATGTGTCATTCAGAGAGCTACCCACGCGCTTCACGCACTCTAAAGGCTGAAGACGACCACGTCAACGCCAAATAAGTATCCAGTCGGCACCCAGTCAGCGATACATCAGCAACTAGTCACTGCCACATGTTACCACGTCATCTACCATGTCAGCTGACACATCATTGCCACATCACGTCAAAAGTCTGATGGGTTAGAGTGAGATTTTTTATAGGGTTTGATATCCATACCTCCCGGCTCCCACTAAAAAATCTCACACAATTACACATATAAAAAAAATCATTCAAAATCAGCAAGTTTTCAATACCGTAAGACTTTTTATTACTTGTTTAAAGTCCTAATTGAATACCACTAGATTTGAATATCCTCTTTAAAATATCATAATAGTCTTAACTCTTAATGGAATATCACAAGACTTTTTACGTTATTTAAAAGTCTTAATTGAATATCACAAGACTTATTTAATCCAAAATAGTCCTTTTAAATCTAAATTGAATACACCTCATAAGTCTTTTGACATGAAAGACTTAGGACCAACTTAACAGATTTTGGGAATGCATATAGTTCGAGATAAAAAGAACATCAGGTTTGTTGGGATTTTAAGCGGGAATATCGGTAACGCAGCGGAAACACGGAAAATTAAAATTTTCCGATTTCAAAATTTTTCTTGGATCAATTAAATAAACTTATTTATTTAATTACCCAATTATCAAATTCTGAAAAAATTACACAAGAAACCAAATTTATTGGTAATTACCGAATTGGCCCAAAACTTTGAAAATTGATCATTTTAGTCCTAAATTGTCAAATATAATTTTGGATGATTCTAAATCATTTCTAAAATGATTTTTAACAAGTCCAACTCATCAAAATCAGATTGCAATCAAATCCCCAAATTTTAGCGAATTACCGAGAGCACCCCACAATTTTCGGTTATTTGCATTTTGGTCATTTTATGTTCAAAACATGCCAATATCAAATTCAATCAACCCAAAAATTTATATGCATCATATAAACTCCATAATACATCACATATATGAAAATCCCAAATTTGGAAAGGGTTAAGAACCCTAATTTTACAATTTCAGCAAATTGACCAATTTCAGCAAATCCATTAAATCCATTACTTTAATTCAAACTTTACAACACCAAACAAGTCTCACCATCATGAAAAAAATCAAGAACAATTATATGTCATCAATGAGTGGCTTAGCAACTCTAGAATGACAACTTGATTATCAAATAATCAAAAGAGAGCTTATGAAACCATTTCAAGCTCACTTTGAAACCATACACGCATACATCTTTCTTCCAAGTTCATAACCAATTAAAACATAAACTATAAGTAAAGAGACAACATCAAAGCAACACAAGATGAAGCTAAGCATGTTATAAACATTTTCTATGTTGAAAGCTTTAAAGAAAAACTTACAAAAATATGATTTTTCCAAACTTTCTTCTTTAGCCTCCAAGTCTTTTTCTCTCAACTCTATTATGTTTTTTTGGTAACTTATGAACTCCTTAAACCCTAAAAATGAAACAAAACAATATATACTCCCCAAAATTTACCTTGGCCGAAATTTGAGAACTATATACAAATATCTAGATATTTTTTGTTTCAATTAAAGTTAGTTTATCAACTTGCATCCATATCATTACAACTTTAATGAATAATCAACAAGTCAACAAAAACAACTTAAAAATATAAAAATTATATTCATTTTAGGGTGTTGGCCGAAAATTACAATAATAAAAGAAAATTGATATTTTCAATTTTTAACAATTAAAACAAATATCTTAAGAAGTCAAACTCAATTTGACAACCATTTCCTTTAATGTATAAGTCAACAATATACACTTATAATCATTTCCTAACTTTATCATTTGGTAAGATATTTATATTTTAATTATATTAATTATTTAACAATTAAATAATTAATCAATTAATTAAATACAAATATCTCAAATATATGTATTATATTTACTTTAAATATCTCAAATACATATATAAATGATATATGTCAAATACATTTATTTGACAATTTACTAATGTGTATTTAATAATATCATATATTAAATAAAAATACACATTAATTAGGAAATGACGGTTCGGCCCATTTGCATGTATTTTTCGTTTAACGTTTAAACGATTTATAAATAATCACCATTATTTATAAATTTCGCCCTAGTGCTCTACGAATATATTTCATTAGTGAGACTCTCTAGGTAAATCATACAAGTCGAGGTTATTACATACGTATAATCCCTCCGTCACAGGTATCCGGATAATCCCAGAGATATAGATTTAAACGTCAAATCTCTATAGGTATTATCCCGTCGACGATTCTATTAGCAAACTATAAATAACATTCGAAACTCATTTCCGAAGTATACTATGGCAATAGATTTAACTGATTGCTAATCACATATGGACTACCTATGCTTTGTACACAGAACTGACGGATCCTATCTTGATACACACAGGATATCCTGAGGATCGGTCCACACCCAACGAACATGCGGAGGTCTGATCTAAATAGATCAGTGACGTGACTTCTATCTAAGTGTGGAGGATGTCTCATACATCCACAGTGGTATCTCAAGTCGAATGACCACAATGCTACGCAACCCGAGAAGATTCTTATTGACGTCGGTGTACCATTTACTAAGAATCTTCGGTGAGTCGTTCAGTGTTTATCCACTATAAACACCTACACGTCTATACGAGTCTCCCCAGACTCGTGGTTTATTGGGATAAACCATCGGACCAAGTCTCGATATACGACATGTACTGGTCTCAACGGATTTGACTAACCGACCCGTGTTAGTAAATCTTGACCATGAACTTTGATAATATACATTTAGCAGTGTCACTTCCCAATGTCAATTACAAACTAGTTTTGTAACTGTGTACTGCATTATATATTATCGGGCATTTGTCTAATATATACATATAACTAAACCACATTTAATTTCAATCTAATCGTAATCAGATCGAATATGTATATACAAACAATAGGTGCAACCATAAATGAGTAATATTATGGAAAAAAAAATGATTGTTCATATTCATGAATCAGACATAAATACGGTATGGATTGGCGCTCTGAGCATCAACCCCAACAAGGTTATGGCTATCATATGAGAGATTCAATGTACAAAATGCCAAACCTGTCAACATTCTACTAGCTCACAAGTCACGACTTCAAACTGAGTAAGAGTTCGTCTCTCTCATCCAAGAAAGAGATATGAGAGATGTCATCAATACTATATTTTTAGTAGTTGGAAGCCTAATGTTTGTTATAGTATGTACCAGGTAAGATATTGCCCACGCAGCGGGTAGACCTGGCCGACGGTTCGGTTCCGGTTCGAAACCGAACCGAACCGGCCAGTTCCACAAGTGTGGAACCGGAACCGAACCGGTTAATTTCAGTTCCGGTTCGAACCTTTTTTTTTTAATTATATAAAAAAATCGAAAATAATTTAAAATAATTTAGATTAACCTAATAAATAAATAAAATTATTAAATTAAAGAACTTTACGGTTCCAACAGGAACCCTACGGTTCCGGTTGGAACCGTTCGGTTCCAGCGGTTCCAACCGATTCGGTTGGGGGTCGAACCCTAACCGAACCGGTCCTTTACGGTTCCGGTTCCTGAATCGGAGCCGGAACCGTTCGGTTCCAACCGGTTCGGTTCCGGTTCAGAACCGGAACCGTGGCCGGATCTAGCAGCGGGTGTAGTGAGTTGTTTTCTCTCTAATCCAGAAAAAAATACTATGAGACAATCAAATTGATTCTTAGGTACCTCAATGGTCCATCAAAGTTATGCTTGTACTACTGGGGAGCTGATCCAATCTTGAAAGACTATACAGATTTAGATATGATAGTAGATATTTATGGTAGAAAATCTACATCATGATTTTTCTACACTTTTGCAGGGGGCTGTGTCATGGCAGTCAAAATTGCAGAGGTGTATTGCATTATTCACAACAGAATCTGAGTATATTACAACAGCAGAAGCATGAAAAAAAATGTTGTAGTTAAAGTGATTTCTCCAAGAATTAGGGATCAAGTAGATAAAATACAAGATGTATTGTGATAGTCAAAGTGCTCTTGACTTGAGTAAGAACTCAATGCATCATTCACGGAAAAAACACATCGATATTTGTTATAATTGGATACGCGAGGCGATGAATCAACAACTTCTGAGACTAATGAAGATCCACACAAAAGATAATCCAGCCGACATATTAACAAATATGGTTATACGAGAAATGATAATCATTTCAGATGCAACTGGACATGGAGAATTGATGAATTCAACTAGCATTACTGTATTTTTAGCATTTGATACAATCACCATTAGTGCATTAATGATTTTGGTGTAACTACCTCTAACCACTTCAATCAGTGGACAATTATTGCAACCACTCCAAAAGGGACTCATATTTGAGAGTTTTTTCATCCCAAAAATTTTAAACTCCATGTCAAGAGAGCATAGAGGATAAATTGTGAATTTTTTATATCAAAGTTTATAATCTTTATAATGTCTATTTAAGTAATAATATAAAGTAAATTTTCCTTATAAACACATCATAGAATCGCATTTAGATTATTTGTAAAGTTTTCATTCAACGTTGACACTATAAATATTGGAAATTTGGAATGGGAAAATGACTCGTTTCTTGAATTTGGGCCATGGATTTCGTTCAAGACTAAAGCCCAAAATCAGTAAGTTCCCAGCCGAATAGGAGAACCTTCTGAAGATCTTATTCTTTATAGATGGAAGCTTGCCATTACACGAGTATCCCTTCTCAAATATCAATTTCTTTAAATGAGATTTGTGATTTTTATAAATTGGTGATTTTGGGTTTTCTTCACGTATAAATTAGCTGGTTTAGAATGATGGTTATTTGGATCAGAAAATGAATTTTGGAAATAATTTTTAATGCCAGTAAAACAATGCATAATTCTTAAAATATCAAATTTCTAAAGATTCAGGATTTTATTGGCTAGTTAACATCTCGGTCATTGAGATTCCTTTGATATGGAGATCTCAAAAATGAAGGTGAGTCTTAGGGTGAGACTGTTAGATAGACCTTATCTTAAAGATATGATCGAAAATATAGATCCACTCATAGTTCAATGGGTGAGGCCCTTAGACCTTTGGAAAAAAAAAATTAAGAATATTAAAAAAGAAATGTCGGTTTCACAGTTCATCGATCATGAAGTGTCTTGAAAGTTTATTTATTTTTGTTTCAGTTTTTCGGATCCAAGTAAAAACAATAAATATCTACCAGAAAAACAAACTTTTCAGGGGCACAGGTACTTTCCAATATGGCTCACGGGATGGAACGTACTGTCCAAACCCATCTTCATCGAAGCAACGCACGATCCCCTTTTGGATTGTATTAGTAAATGTCAATACCCTAATTTTGTATGAAATGCCTAAAATTTGGTAATAATAAACCGGACTATATGAAAATTAAATCAAAAACATCATTTCTAATATTTGAAGGGACAATAGAAATTGTATTCCCCCTCCTTGTCCTCAATTTTTACTTTTTGTATTCAAAAAATAAGATAATCAATTATATATAAATTAATGGCATTCACATGAGAATGAAAAAAATAATATGTTTTAACCTTTTTTTTTTGAAATCATTGAAAAATCCGCCGTCAAATCACATCTTTCGGGCTTAAGCGGGGCAGATAAAATCTTCAATTGTCTTAGATTCTTATAAAAAACACACCATTGAATTCGAACCCATGATCTCAATGTGAGATCCTAAAACTACAGTACCAAACTATGTCATTAGGAGACATAATATGTTTTAACCCTTAGTCTCAATTATTCAAAGCGCGTTGCTTTTAATTTATAAGCTATTTCACTATTTAATGGCAAATTAATTTCTGAACTTTCTTATAGGTTGTTGACGAAATTGTTCGTAACTAACAGTTTAATACTGATGACAAAATGTCAACGTGCGACGCAATGCTTGGCTAGTTCTAAACTTCCATCCCTATTTTCAATATGAATGCCCTCAATTTCAAGCAATGCAATAGTATCTTTTCCTGGAAACGAAAGATAAAATTGATCAATTTCTTTCACACTCGTTTTGGATACGTTAAGCATGTTAACTATACAATTAATGATTTAAATACGATCATAATTAAGGACTGTATTTAATTATAATTATAAAATTGCATACAACCTACTTTTGTAACAAATCATTTCTAAAATAATACCAAACAGTTGTAGAATGGCATTTTGGTAAATGACCGTCATGATAGGAAAATATGGTTGCTATGACCAAAAGTAAAAGTGGCATGCACCTTCCCATGCAACTTCCAGGAAGCAAACGCACACGAATTATAATCAGCTAATTTATGCTGGCAACTTCTTCACAAATTTCCCCTTTTAACTGTACCTTCGTTGTCATTCATGCCCACTCTTTCCTCCAAAATTTCCTTTTCTTCCCCCTTAAGCCTTTTATAATTTCTTTTTACATATGTATAAATACCCCCCCACATCATGCACCCATCTTGTCACATTTCAATATTAACTATTCAAAAGCTCTATCTCATATATATATTGAACATGGCTTCTGCTAATGGCCTTGTGTTTGAGGATTTCTTTCCTGCTATGGTCGAGAAACTTGGTGCTGAAGGGTTCGTGCAGGAGTTGTATAATGGGTTTCGTTTGTTAATGGACGAGGGCAAAGGTGTGATCACTTTTGAGAGCTTGAAGAAAAACTCGGCCTTGCTTGGTTTACAAGATATGAGTGATGATGAGTTAATGTGCATGTTGAGAGAAGGCGACGTTGATGGAGACGGTGCTTTGAGTGAAATGGAGTTTTGTACTTTGATGTATCGGTTGAGTCCTGGCTTGATGAAAACTTCTGCCAATTTGTTGTTCGAAGCTATTGTTGATGAATTTTAGGGTTTCTTCTTCTACTTAATTTGTCTCATGCATGATCTAGAGCTTCTTTCTTTTTTATTACTTTCTCTGGCTATAATTGTATTAGTTTTTAATGCATGTTATTAATCAATTAGAAATAGCATTTTTCTTAACAATGTAGCTTATATCTTAATTAATTTGAAGACGCTTGAGCGGTTTTATGCAAATTTTTTTGGGTTACCGACTCCTGTACGAATTCCACGAGAGATTATAAGGTTAATAATTAAAATTTTGTAAATCTCATTTTTTAATATTAAAAAGTTGAAGGAAATAAATATAAATTAGGAAATATCACTACTCTTATTAACATAAGAATGGAAATTTTGTATGTTCAAGTATGAACTAACCTTCAGTCCTCCATAGATGGATTTTGACCATCTTTTAATAGCTGTGACTCTGAACATATGTATATTTTACAGGATGATATCTGCTGTTTAGTTTTAAGAAATTAACTAATGGGTTTCTACTAGATGAGCCCAGCCCAGCCCAGCCCAGCCCAGCCCAGCCCAGTCACAGATTGTCCAAGACATATACTTAAGGACGAATGATATGAAAATAAGCAATATGCAGCCAGAGCCCAATGTTGTTGCCATGTGGCTACTATTAAATCGGGTACTTTTGTGTAAATAAAGTAAGCGATAAAAGTACTTATAATTTTAATTTTAAATCAATCAAAAAATATTACGTGTATAAATAAATTATTTAATTAAATGAAAATTTTAATTTAATTCAAAATCACAATTTAACTGTGATTCTGTATTGAAATAGTACTTATTCGTAAATAAATGTAAAATGGAAACAATTCTCTGGTTGAAAGTGTTTCTAACAGAAACGGAAATAATTATGTGGCTACTGGCTCTTCCTGCACATGTTCAATGGAGCATTCATGCTTGCGACGATGTCCATAAAAAGAACCAATCAAGATCATCATCATTGATAGAGACTCTCCTCAGGTGAAAAGTTATTCATATCATATCCTATATGATACGAATATTTTATTCTTTCAAATATTATTATTTTGCTAACACTTTTAATTAACTTTATAAACAATATTGTAATTGTCTATCGAGTTCTGAAACTGAAACTACAACATGATACATGTATCTCTTATTAATCTTGAAGCAGGGAGTTTATCAGAATCAGAATCAGAATCTTAAGAAACATGGTTTTCCTCATGAATTCTGTTATTTGATTGTTTCATATGTAAAAATGCTACCTGACTTTTCATTCTGCGGATGCAAGAAATGCATTAAAGTTGAAATTGTTTTGTGCAATTTTGATCGATACATATATAGGAACAAACAAGTGCAGAGATACTTTAAGTCTCCAACTGTATCCAGCAATTTAATAAAATTTAAATGGTCATTGCGTATGAGCCACAGAATTTAGAGTCTCAATAGATATTTAAACCCGAGAGTTATGACATTGGCACCAACAAAACCTAATAAACAAGGCAGAAAATTAAATAACTTAGACTAACTCATAATGAGATTCTTAATCATGGACACATCAAAGACTAAATTCATACATTCTAACTACCCAATTTGAAATATGACTGATAAATTGTATCAAAACTGGAATGTGGACACATGTCACCATCACCAGGCACCATCATTTTGAAATACAAGGAGAAAATAAGATGGACCATAAGCATTATAAAAAACAAATAATAATCCCACAAGGACTACAGTCTAATCTTTCATTTTCAATGTGTGTCTAAATACAGAGAAGAAAGAGATTAGTGCAAATATTATCAGCCAGAAAAGATAGAAGAAGCAAGTCAAGTTAGGTCCAGTGCTTGACATCCATGTTAACATCTGAACTAAAAACAAAAACAACTCGCAGCCATCATGTGTGACGTGGGAAAATTTAAGTGGACATCCAATTCCATTATTCAATATCTCACCAAAATAATTTTTTTTTGAAATTACGTCATTAAATATGTTAAACTTTTGATTGTTTCAATCTCTTATAAGAAATGCACCCCTTCAACTCGAATCCAAAATCCAATAATCAAGTAATAAATATTTTACCACCAAAATACACCTTTTTGAGGAAACATACCAAAACACCCACTTATGCAAAATAAAAATTTAACTTAACACATCAAATCCATAAATTTAATCAATTCAATTCTTTGACTATTAACCAATTGTAGATTACTCGATCAACTTTTTTCAAGAGAAAAAAATAGACCAATATATCAACTAACTATAATTAAGCTTAAAGCACAAGGTGGGTTAACGGAGATAAAAGCAACACAGGGGAAATGGGAATATAACAACAAAATCAAGATTTGGAGTATCAAGTGTAAAATTTATTTAGTTTTCTTAGAAAATGAAAAAGTGTGAGCTCTGTGAGAATCCAGCCAAGATGTTCTGTGAATCTGATCAAGCTAGCCTGTGTTCGGACTGTGACACCAAAGTTCACGGTGCCAATTTTTTAGCGGCTAAGCATTCAAGAACTCTTCTTTGCCATGTCTGTCAATCTTTAACTCCCTGGAATGGCTCAGGGCCAAAGCTTGGTCTTACTATTTCAGTCTGCAATGCTTGTGTTAGTAATGGCAGTAGTTCTAGAATTAATGGAGAAACACATAATGATAATGACGACGACGACGACGCCGTGGGTGATGAAGATGAAGATGAAGATGAAGATGTCGAGGAGGAGGAGGAGGAGGAGGAGGAGGAAGAGGAAGAAAATCAAGTTGTGCCATGGTCATCGACAGCGCCGTCTCGAGTTTCTGGTTCTTCAACAAGTGATCAAGAATCTTCAAGCAAGTTTTGTAATGGTGAAGTGGGCATATCATCGTCACATTGGCTAAATTGAGCAAAATTTGTAAGAGTTGATGGAATTTTCATAGTCTAATTTGATCGGTGATCAATAATATTGTCTCTTTAACAATTCATCCTTTCATTTCTTGTTGTAATATTTGATGTTTATATGAATTGGTACCTTAAAATTATTGATGTTATCTTAATCTCAGTAGTCAGGCCTCAGATCACTTGATTGATAATACTATCATGACCGAATCATAATCATTATTTTGTTAATCCAAAAAAGGCTAATGGGCAGGTCATTTCATGAATGCATCGAGTTTCAAGACAAAGTTGTGGGACCCTGGTTTAAAAGTGACTGTGGACGTAATGAATTTGGAATTTATATACCATGGTGAATTTAATTGTATTGTGTTTTTTTTTTTTTTTTTTTAAATAATAATTTATAAAAACTTAACATTCAACAAGAACCCAAATCTACATATAATAGGCTTAGTCTCCAATTTGGCATCATCCTTAGACCAATGAACTAGAAATATGAGCTAACATAATACCAAAACCATGGAACTTTAATTTAAGAGATGAAGGTGGTATTCATTTTTCGTTTTGTATGGGCCACAAGTTTTTTTTTTTTTTTTTTTTTTGGTTGTGTTTCTGTTTTGATTACCCTTTTGAACCGAAAGTGCAAAATCAAAGGCACGTTCCATTCTTTTGAAATGCTGAGAGAATAATAAACAATAAATACATAAAATTTAACTATTTTTATACTTTTGTTACAATCTTTTTTTTTTTAAAAAAAAATACTGAAAGCTTTGATACATGCACTAGAACTTGTGCCAATGAATCAATGAACGTGTAATTTTAATGGAAGATTGTGAAACATTATTTTTGGTCAACAATCTGAACCAACAGAGGTAGACATAAAAATAGTTTCCATAGAAAAGAGTAATTTTAAATTAAGGCAATCTTAAACAGGAATTTTTGGATTCTAATCTAAAGATAGGTTTCACAATAATCTTTTCATGTCTTTGGCAGATATATCATTCACATTAGATTGATATATTTACAAGTCTTCTAAGTGACAATTCAACACCTCCACCACGTGATTACCATAAATAAATCCACGGATTAGTATTTGTAATTGCAAGTTGATTATGAATCTCTGTGCCTTCACAAAGTCGTTATTATATTTTTAATAATAATAATAAGAGGATTGGGGACAAAGGAGAATAAATCAGTAGAAAGCGTCTCAAAATGGGCAGCTGGCTCGCTATGGTGGAAAATTATTGCTTGTAATAGAGCTGTGTTATATAATATTACATAGTTATTTTTGCATTCAACATCCAGTTTGTTCTTTTATATGACAATGATTCTTGGGCCGCCATAAGTTTTGGCCTAGGTAAAAAGCACAGCAACTTGTGTTAAACTGAGGCCATAGCCAGCCCAGTGTGGACTGTCTCAGGATCAGCCTGACTTGATGACACTTAACAAAGCTTCTCACCTATCACATGACACCACAAAAATTATTTCCAAGTCCTTTACTTCAACCTTTCTTGTTTTTAAAGATTCAGAGAAATGTGAATTAAAATCATTAAACCAGTGGATATGAGACTGCTATAATGCTAGATTCCAAATACAATTTCACATTACTTCCAAACCATTACTGAAAACACAAGAGATAGATACCAAACCAAATTACAGCAGCATATCACATGCATAATGTATTAAAAACTAAAAGCTTCAGTTTGCAGACCGGTAGAAATGTCTCTAATAGAAAATTTTCATTACAAGATGAAAAGTAGATACTGCTTGAATTAAAATACCAAGGAACTGGAAGAAATGATTTATTGTCCAAACTTCACAGGTATTTAAGGCAGTAAGCAATAAAGAAGACAGAGACCAGTGCTGCTTGCAAACTTATTCACACGACATATTCACACACCCACAAGTACTCTTCCAATTTTGAAACCTGGCATCTCCATATCTTCTCAAGAAGCCTTCTCCATATCTGCGACAAATGACATATTGCTTTCAATATCATGTTTCACTTAAAATAATGGACAATGATTACAAAAGACATTACTACAGGTGCACCAAAAGCGAGAGGGGAAGTATACAGAGGAGAGAACAATTCTGGCACTAAATGTATATTACAAACTTCGGTTTTATCCTTTAATGGGCGACGACACACCAATTTGTGGAGTGAGATATCCTAAGAGCATAAGCATAAAGTTTTTCTCCATAAAAAGTCGTGCATATATGACCAGCGCCTACACAATATACCATCTAAAACACATGACCAATGTTCTAGCAGCATCATTTAGATGAATCTATATGAAACAACGGTATTCCTACATAAGATGCCTACAAGCAAAGATTGTCATAAAAAAATTGAAGTTTAACCATGCCTAAAGAAATATAGAAGATCAGGGAATGTCAAACTATCAGGCTTTCTGGCCCAACAGGAGACGACAACCTCCACAGGTAGAAACCAATATCATCAACTCAATGGCATGTAGCAACCAAACACCGTGTTATACCACATCAAAGATTCATCACTAGCCAAAAATCCTCATTTATAATCTCTTGTTCAAGGATTCAAAATCTCCAGCTTCAAAATGATAAACTGCTAACCTAAGAGGCTACCGAAAGTACATGGCTTTCTAGTTTCTATAGAGATACTTTGTGTGATCCTACCTAATCACAGGAGATACAAAAAAGTATTTTTAACTAACAAATTTTGCATGCTTAAGATACTCTGACAAAAATAATAGAACTGCCATAGTCTATTATTGATATATATATTTTAGTTAAAGAAATGACCAATATCATAAGAAAAAGTTAATGTCCCAAAATTGATATATATTTCACTGTCTTTTAGGCAAAGATATTCACATTCAACTCATACTTGGCTTAACATGTTTGCCCTAGGCTGTTGAAGCTGTTTTGTTCCCCAAAAACATAAACGATTTACATAAAAATGTTAAAAGAGTATAATAGGAAATTGAGTTACTTACAATCCCATTCAGTTTTGATGATATTCGATTATATTGGTACTTCTAAAACTAAAACATGAACACTGTTTATGACAATAGATAAAGTACTAATTAAAAGTTTTATATATTCTCATATATTTAATATTGTAATACAAACAAACATGTATTCAACCCTAGTTGAAATTATCATTGCATAGCAGCAAGAACTCAGTATCAAACCCTTCTTACATCTGTGAGGCACACCGGTTATTATATACTTTATTCCTTCCTGAGGACAAAATTATTCATAAAACTAATGAAACCTCACAAGGATGGATGTGCCAATATAACCCATGAAATCCCCGAGGCCCCAAATTGAAGAAGAAGTCAACAATAAAATCAGCAGTTATAAGTAGACCGGGCCACGGTTCCGGTTCGGCACCGGAACCGAACCGGAAGGTTCCGGTTCCAACCGGTTCCGAAACCGGAACCGTGGCCGACCGGTCCGAACCGGTGGAACCTTACCGGTTCAACAGTTCCAACCGAAACCGAAACAGTAATAAAACGGTTATATTTAGGGACATTTTTGGTATCAAAAAAATTCTAAAACTCTATAAATATGATTCATTTTTCATCATTTCAACACACCAAATTCTCAACTCTCTCAATTCCTACAATTCTCTTATTCTCAATCTAATTCAATTTGTTATTATCATTTGCAATTAGTCAATTTTCTTATTTTTCTTACTTATTTCTTAAACGAAAAAAGGCAAGCTCATCTGAGAACATCATGTCAAATATGTCAACCCAAGAGAGCGGCCCTAGTGTCGGTTCACAATCACGGAGAAAAGAAGTTAAGGCTCGTACCTCGGATGTTTTCAAAATTCATTTTCATTTAGAAAAATTAAACGATGACAGTTCAAGAGCGGTTTGCAACTATTGTGGGGTTTCCTACAAATTTTCTGGTGGATACGGCAATATGATCAAGCACCTGGAAAAACATCATCCGGTTGAACTTGGAATTGATACGACGCAAACTCAAATGGCCAGGTACGCATCATCTAGTAGAGGTACGAGTGCTGTAAATTTATTTAAATATTCTGATGCAAAAAATAGAGAAGAATTTGCGAAATTAACTTGTATGACACATCTTTCTTTAAGCTTTGGTGAAAAACTTCATTTTACTAATTACGTGCATAATGCTTTAAATCCTTCTGCATGTAGAATGACTCGAAACACAACAAAACGTCATATTTTTGAATTATATAAAGATGGTAAAATTATTTTAAATGAAATATTTAAAGAGATGAAAGGTCGTATTTCTATATGTTCTGATATTTGGAGTGACCATTGGCAAACACACTCATACATGGGTGTGACTTGTCATTGGATTGATGCATAATTTACCATGCAAAAACGACTTATTGCATTTTGAGTTTTTGATGACCAACATACTGCACAAAATATTTATAGAATGATGAAGGTAATTTTTTATGAATATGGTTTAGTAGAAAAAATTTTAACAATTGGATTTGATAATGCATCTGCAAATACTGCATCCATCAATGATTTAAAATCCTTATGTCAACCAAATTTAGGGGGTCAATTTTTTCATATTCGTTGTACATGTCATGTCCTTAACTTATGTGTTCAAGATGGTCTGAAATTATTATCACCTTTCATTGATCCTATTAAGACGACACTAAATTGTATTTGGTCATATTCTCAAGTTAGGAGAGAATGGACGAAGTTTTGTAAAATAAATGGTATTAAACCGATTAAATTTTCAAGAGATGTTCCAACACGTTGGAATTCAATTTATTTTCTTTTATATCAAGCATTTCAATACAAGATGCATTATGTAGTTTTTTTTCTCAACATGTTCAAAATGTCACACTTTATCCTAGTCAATGGGATATTTGTGAATTTTTTTTAGATATTTTAAAAGTTTTTAATGATGCTACTTTAATTTTTAGCGGTGTTTATTATCCAACATCACATTTATTTCTTCTTGAAAGTTTGAATATTGTTGGTGTTCTCGATGAACATACTGAAAGTAGCGATCCTAATGATATTGTTTTATTAGAAGCCATTACTGTTATGAAGGTAAAATGGTTGAATTATTTTAAAGAAATTCTTTTACTTTATCTTATTGCTGCTATTTTTTATCCTAGATTTAAATTAGAAGGTTTGAATGGTGCTTTACAAGCTTACTATGGTTATTTAGGAATATTAGATGAAATTGATATTACAAGATTAATGATGAAATTAAGAAATGATTTAATTGAGTTATTTAATGATTATATTGTAAGATATAACTTAGGAACATTAGGTGAATCTAGTAGTAGCGAACCGGTAATTCAAACAAGACTTAGCGCAGGGGATCGTTAGTTATTGCAACGAAATAAAAAAGCTAGGGATACGACAACTAATAACCCTGAATTAGATAATTATTTATCTACAAATTTCGAGTTTCCTACTGAAAGTTTAGTTAGTAAAAATTTTAAAATCTTGACTGGTGGAACCGACATCAAAATATATATATTGTTTTATCAATTATTGCTAAAGAGATATTGGCAGCACCTATTTCCACCGTTGCGGTTGAGCAAGCCTTCAGCTTGGGAGGCAATATATTAGACGATCTTCATTACATCCAAGCACTCTAGAAGCAACAGCTTGTGTGGATGATTGGACTCGAGCTGATCTGAGACAACAAGAAGATACCCCCGATGATTTTGAAGATTTGTTGGATAATGCATCTGCAACAACAAGTGCAAGCGCCCTCAAGGGGTGTGGCTTGGTGGTGAAGGGTCCAGAATCTCACCTTGAGGTTCTGGGTTCGAATCCAGGGGGTGCAACTTCTTGTAAGAGCCTGGGGCAGCCGAGGGTTTTACCTGCGCCGCGGCCCAGAATGGGTGGTTTGGTGGCGGGGTTTCCAACGATTTCAAAAAAAAAAAAAAAAAAAAAAAAAAAAAAAAAAAAAAAAAAACAAGTGCAAGCGGAACCGGAGCTGAAGGATCAACTGATAATGATGATTGATAATTATAAAATTGTAAATTTACAAAGGGGAAATATCTTAAAATTGTAATGGAACTACGTGAGCTTTGATTCCTCTCACCCCTGGAGGATACGTAGGCAACTTAAATTTTTAAAAATTTAAGCTCAAGCTCTTCAATGTAAAATTTTATTTATTTATTAAATTAATCTCATTTATTTTAATTTATTTTCGAAATTTAAAAAAAAAGGGGTTCGAACCGAACCGGAACCGAATCGGTCGGTTTCGGTTCCGGTTCCGGTTCGGTTCAAGGTTCCGGTTCCACTTCAATGTGGAACTAGAACCGAACCGGAATTAACCAGTTCGGTTCCGGTTCCACACTTGTGGAACCGGAAACCGGCCGGTTCGGTTCGGTTCCAAACCGGAACCGAACCGCCGGCGGGTCTAGTTATAAGATGTATTTGTTAGTGATCCACCCACCCCTAGGCAGCCCACAAAAGGACACAATAATTCAACAGATAAAGTTATAATTAATTCCTACACTGAAGCTACAACAGAAGATAGAAGATTCCATATCGATACTCATACAAAATTTTTAAGTGGCTAAAAAATTCATTTATGGGACCTTATCCAGCTTTCATAGCTTCTTCGTGAATCAGTTCCAGAATTTGCTACCAAAGATATTCCATTTTTCCTTTAAAATAGCAACTAAAAACCTGAACCATTTAGCATTGCCTTGGAATTCCTAGAGATCAAATTGGTTAAACCAAGTCCAAGAGGACGCTTAATTTGCAAAATTTGAAATCTCAAACTGCAAACCTAAGAAAATTGAACATGTCCCATCACTTCTACACTTTCAAAGGGGATATGTTCCCTAAACCCGGAACTTCAAAATAGAGCTTACAAAGGTGCCATGAAATTAAAACTGCAATTCACAAGGAATTAATTGAGAGAGTGAAAGAAAGATATGGCATTGCTTGAGCTTTGACAAAGCCAGTTACCTTATCTTGGAAGTATTGAGATTAAAATAGTTTATTCCTGAATCAAGTACAGACAATATGCATGAATAAAGTGGAAGCGATAAACGACATTGAAATGGCTGAACTGACAACGAACAGACCATAAATGAAGCAGAATATGGGGGTGTCATCTTCTTTCTTTATCTGGAACAAGACATTTTAACAAAACTAAATGGAATATCAGCTGGAAAGGGGGGAAATGAGACACCCTAGAATTAGAAGTATTCAGAGGAAAATAAACGGGTACAAAACTTCAACACCTTTTATGTACCATTCTTGTAAACAAGAAAATCAAGATTGTGTACTTACAAAAACTTGAAAATGACAGTTATACATACTTGTCAGATGTCCTTTGGACATTTTCATATGACTTAGACATCAGTCTCTACAAAATTTTCAACACTATGTACTAATGCTACTGAGTCATCCCTATCCCTTTCATCCAAATTACAAAAAAAAGCCCAGCTTATTTTGATACTGACGATTTAATGCGAAATAATCACAAAGGGTCATGAAAAATAACAATTAATTCTATCACAAGAAAAGATTTAACGACTGATAAAATTTAACAACATGATGTCAAAATTGAAATGCTAATCATCATAGAAATTGATCTTCAGTTCTTATATGACTGTCCCAGAAAAAAAATTAATGATTGATGAAATATAACAATATGATGTCAAAATTGAAATGCTAATCATCGTGGAAATTGATCTTCAGTTCATATATATGACTACTTAGAAAATGAGCCAACAAACATAACAAAGATCATAATATAAGAAACAAACATAAAGAAAGAATTGCGCCATTTGACATTGAAAATAAGAATAAAAAGAAAAAAGAAAACCTGAATGTTTATCTGAAGCATCATGATACTCCTGCTCATCCTCTAGCGCAACAGTAGAAAGCTCCTTCTCTGGACCAATATTGACTCCTCCATCATCAGAAAATCTAACAACAATGACAGGACAAACACAGTGATGCACACAATAATCACTCACACTCCCAAGCCTACTCTTACTACTCTTCTTAGCAGCACCAAACCCTCTGCTTCCCATAATCACCGCACTCAGCCTTAACCTCTCCACCTCCAAACACAGCCTCTCCTTCATATCATGATCCTTCACTATATGGATCTTAAACGGTATCTGCGCCTCCACCAAAGGCCGCGCCAGATCGTTCGCCTTCGTCGTCGTGAACTGATCAAAATCATCCTCCAGCTTCCGCTGCGACTCCTCGGACTCGCTCATTTCCAGCGACACCTCGATCGCTCCCCAGTCCGCACCGTACAGCACGCTCGTTGGACGCACGTGCAGCAGAACCACGGCGTCCCCAGGCCGCAAGTAATTCTGCACCGCCCATTTCACGGCGAACGCGCTCTCGTCGCTTAGATCGACGGCTATACCGATCTTTCGGTGGGCCCCATCTGTTGTTGGAGAAGATAGCAGGAACCTCGGGGATGACGGCTGGACAACCACGGCCGTTGCCTGACGGTCCGATAAATCTGGCGGGTGTTTCGGTGACGTCATGCTAAGATTAAGAGATTATTAAACTTAGTTTGAGAATGTTTGTTTTTGCTTTTGTTTTATAAAAGCAAGAAAGTGATTGCGAAAGGGAAAGTCAGGTTATATTTATGGGGGGAGCTGTTGCTGTCAGACAAATTCTTATTTTGGGCTTCCAGATAAGAAGAGTTTGGTACTTAGTTTTTTTTTTTCAAATTAATTTCCTGAAAGTTGGTTGTATCTCTGGAAATTTTTTTTATATAAATCTTATGATCATGAAATAAATAAATAATATGTGTTTTAATTATTTTGTGAATGATCAATTAAAATATTGGGAGAAAAATAATATATTATTCATTCAATGAACGATCTTATAAAAACTATCCTTATATAAATTTTTTTGTATCTCTCTCGTCTTCGTACGAATACCACGTACAACGCTACAATGACAATGTACAATCTACAACTACCAAATAGTTACTTTTATACTTTTCACCTTTTCATGTCTACAAATTTTAAAAAATTAATAATTTTGTTAAATTATGTCTTGATCGAAAGAGAATCTAAAAAATTGTCCACTTATATATGGTAGGATTTTTAAATAAACCGGGTAATGTACATATATTACAATATGCTATCAATTGAGATTCTAGATACATACAAATATAGCACTGCCCAGAAATCAACCGAGACGTAGCTCGGGACTTACAAATTCTAAATCAACCAAGACACAGCTTGTGAATCAACTCCCATATAGGAGAACTTCTTCATCCTAAAGAGGAAGGTTTGAGTCCCCACTGTTTTTGTGGGGACTCGAACTCATGTCTCTCACTTGGTAAGAGATATGGGTTACCAATGAGGCCACTACCTCATTGGCCACGCTAACCCGACTTGAATTGATGGTTATGAGTAGTTAAATTTTTTATTTTCATTAAATGAGTCGCCCGTGTCAATTCAATTAATTTTGGATTTCAAGTTTTTTACCCGTCAATCCACAAAATTATATAGACTTATGTTGACGGCTGTTTTTTTGGTCTCAGAGGCAATAATGGTTTTTTACTCCCGAGACAATCCTCCTCATACTGTGAATTTGTTTTGTTTATGGGAAACCAAAAGCAAATTTGGCAAAAGATAGATAAATACACCAATCAACAAAGAGATTTAACGTGGTTCGGCGGATCAGATCCAGCCTACATCCACGAGCACATAACGGACGATATTTTATTACTGAAATATGTTTCTCTGATCTGTTTCGTGCTTACAAGTCTAATTCTCTTTTTGCTATCTTCTCAACTCTCAACTATTTTTTTCACAAGCACGATTTCCCCTCCTATTTATAATAGCAAAGAAACAGTTTTCCTTTTCCCATAAGAATTCTTAGTCGAAACTACCTTCACTTCCTTTATCCTATTATGACACTGACTTATCAATTTTTCCTCATGAAAGTATGATAACTTATCTTCTTATCCGTAAAAATAGGATGTCTTATCTTCTGGAGCATATCTCGCCATATTCTCGGTCTTCATGAGGTCGGTCACAATGGTCTTTTGAACTGAGAATGCTGCTGTCGATCTGATAATGCTTGGTCATCCGATCTTAAGTGGTCGGTTTAGCGATCATAAAGTGATCGGCCCCTTTACTGTTGGCTTTGTAACACTCATGTGGTCGGGTCGGCATTGATTATCTCGATCAACAAGGGAGTTACCATTTTTACCCCTGCCGTAATGCTTAAATATCATAGGACCTGAAAATACCATCAACATATGTCTCATAGTTATCGGTTCCAACGAGTTATACAAGTTGGTGCCGGGAACTATATAAAAAGAACAGTACTCATGACGGACTGATGGTTGACCTTCTTTTTTTTTTACATGTTTATATTCCACTTTTTATCTTTCATAATCTGCTCCGAATAATTTCCTACGAACGATCACTCGAGGCCTGGCCATAAGGGGACAACCCGAGCCGGAAATTAGATCATGCGATGGGACTTAACCCGACTCCGAGCTGGGAGAAACACTTGGCTCTGAGGGAATGTTACGTCCCCAGTCCAAATAGACAGACTCGGTGGGATGTAACCCGACCCCGAGCTGAGAGAAACCCTTGGCTCTCGGGGAATGTTACGTCCCCAGTCCAAAGAGACAGACTCGATGGGACGTAACCCGACACCGAGCTGAGAGAAACCCTTAGCTCTGGGGGAATGTTACGTCCTCAGTCCAAAGAGACAGACTCGGTAGGACGTAACCCGACCCCGAGCTGGGAGAAACACTTGGCTCTAGGGAATGTTACGTCCCCAGTCCAAATAGACAGACTCGGTGGGACGTAACCCGAACCCGAGCTGAGAGAAACACTTGGCTCTGGGGGAATGTTACGTCCGCAGTCCAAAGAGACAGACTCGGTGTGACGTAACCCGACCCCGAGCTGAGAGAAACGCTTGGCTCTGGGGGAATGTTACGTCCCCAGTCCAAAAAGACAGACTCGGTGGGACGTAACCCGACCCCGAGCTGAGAGAAACGCTTGGCTCTGGGGGAATGTTATGTCCCCAGTCCAAAGAGACAGACTCGGTGGGACGTAACCCGACCCCGAGCTGAGAGAAACGCTTGGCTCTGGGGTAATGTTACGTCCCCAGTCCAAAGAGACATACTCGGTGGGACGTAACCCGACCCCGAGCTGGGAGAAACACTTGGCTCTGGGGGAATGTTACGTCCCCAGTCGAAAAAGACAGACTCGGTGTGACGTAACCCGACCCCGAGCTGAGAGAAACCCTTGGCTCTGGGGGAATGTTACGTCCCCAGTCCAAAAAGACAGACTCGGTGGGACGTAAATCGACCCCGAGCTGAGAGAAACACTTGGCTCTGTGAGAATGTTACGTCCCCAGTCCAAAGAGACAGACTCGGTGGGACGTAACCCGACCCCGAGCTGAGAGAAACGCTTGGCTCTGGGGGAATGTTACGTCCCCAGTCCAAAGAGACAGACTCGGTGAGACGTAACCCGACCCCGAGCTCAGAGAAACGCTTGGCTCTGGGGGAATGTTACGTCCCCAGTCCAAAGAGACAGACTCGGTGAGACGTAACCTGACCCCGAGCTGAGAGAAATGCTTGGCTCTGGGGGAATGTTATGTCCCCAGTCCAAAGAGACAGACTCGGTGGGACGTAACCTGACCCCGAGCTGAGAGAGGTACTTGGACCTGGGGAATGATGCATCCCCAGTCCAAATGAGCTGACTCGGTAGGACGTAACCCGACCCCGAGCTAGGAAAGACACTTGGACCTGGGGAATGATGCATCCTCAGTCCAAAGGAGCTGACTCGGTGGGACGTAACCCGATCCCGAGCTAGGAAAGACACTTGGACTTGGGGGAATGATGCATCCCCAGTCCAAAGGAGCTGACTCGGTGGGACGTAACCCGACCCCGAGCTGGTGGCACACAGAGGCCTCGGTGGAACAAATCCAGCCCCGAGCCTACACCACGGAGCCTCGGCGGAACGAATACGGCCCAGAGCCGGTGGCACACAGAAGCCTCAGCGGAACAAATCCAGCCCCGAGCCTACACCACGAAACCTTGGCGAACGAATCTGGCCCCGAGCCGGTGGCACACAGAGGCCTCGGCGGAACAAATCCAGCCCCGAGCCTACACCACGAAACCTCGGCGGAACGAATCCGGCCCCGAGCCGGTGGCACACAGAGGCCTCGGCGGAATAAATCCTGCCCCGAGCCTACACCACGAAACCTCGGCGGAACGAATCCAGCCGCGAGCCGATGGCACACAGAGGCCTCGGCGGGACAAACCCAGCCCCGAGCCTAGCATAAATGCAAGTCATGTGGTAGTTAGGTTCCAGCTTTGGGAGTTTGATCCTACCACGAAGGGTTCACGCGCTCCCTCATGCACTTGAGGTTTCCCGTCCGGTTTCACCATGCTTCATATCTCCCCTTCTGGTGTCGCGGGGGCTATCATAGGAAGAATCTGGCGACTGTCTCCCATATTATTCTTCCCATGTATCCTCCGTTTGTAAATATTTTTCTACCACTACGGACCTCATCCCGCAGGGACTCTTCCTCCTCGATTCATCGTCATCACTCACATCTGCAACCCTTTTTCCTTCCGCTGTTTCACCTCTCCTCCGACTGGTTCTGGCTTCAAGTCTCTCATTATTCGTCTCTTTCATCCTCTCCAGTCTGTTCATCATGGATTTAAAAAGGATTTGATTTTCCTCCTTATCTTTCCTCATATTTTCCTCCATCTTCCCCATTCATTCTGCTGTTGAACTCCCTAACGACCGGTGATTTCCATCTTCTAGCATTGTCTTACCACGCGAGCTGCTTTTCGTTGGAGTTCCCCATAGACGACGCCAACTGTTGACGGCAGATTTTGGTCTCAAGGGCAATAAGGGTTCTTTACTCCCGAGACAATCCTCCTACTACTGTGAATTTGTTTTGTTTATGGGAAACCAAAAGTAAATTTGGCAAAAGATGAGTAAATACATCAATCAACAAAGAGAGTTAACGTGGTTCGGCGGATCAGATCCAACCTACATCCACAGGCACAGAACGGACGATATTTTATTACCAAAATATGTTTCTCTGATCTGTTTCGTGCTTACAAGTCTAATTCTCTTTTTGCTCTATTCTCAACTCTCAACTTTTTTTTTCACAAGCACGTTTTTCCCTCCTATTTATAATAGCAAATAAACAGTTTTCCTTTTCCCATAAGAATTCTTAGTCGAAACTACCTTCACTTCTTTTATCCTATTAGGACACTGACTTATCAAATTTTCCCCATGAAAGTAGGATAACTTATCTTCTTATCCGTAAAAATAGGATGTCTTATCTTCTAGAGCATATCTCGCCATATTCTAGGTCTTCATGAGGTCGG
The DNA here is from genome assembly GCA_019454045.1 of Zanthoxylum bungeanum. NCBI lineage: Eukaryota > Viridiplantae > Streptophyta > Magnoliopsida > Sapindales > Rutaceae > Zanthoxylum > Zanthoxylum bungeanum. The sequence goes on from SKCR01015078.1 coordinate 28,704, forward strand.
TCACAATGGTCTTTTGAACTGAGAATGCTACTGTCGATCTGACAATGACCGGTCATCCGATCTTAAGTGATCGGTTTACCGATCATAAAGTGATCAGCCCCTTTACTGTTGGCTTTGTAACACTCATGTGGTCGGGTCTGTATTACTGATCTCGATCAACAAGGGAGTTACTCTTTTTACCCATGCCGTACTGCTTAAATATCATAGGACCTGAAAATACCATCAACATCTTATATATTTTTTCTAGATTATTTTGTATGTTTATATAATCAACACTCAAATGTTATGTCTTTAATTAAGCTCGATATTATGAATGTTGGTCTTGTAATCAATGTTGATAGAATGGGAGTGAAATTGAGTGTTATACACGTTAGTATTCCAATATTCAAGTCAATTTCATTTAATATGAAAGGTAATTATTTTTCAAAATGAATTAAATAAAGACAAATATATTTTTATTGTGACCGAAAGATTTCAGATAATGTTTCTTTTATACTAGTTACTTTTGTTGTTAAAGTCCCAAAACTCCATTATAGGTTGTGGGTTTGACACATGTAGTGTTAGTGTTGAGTGTTTGTTTGATGTATCATGTTATTGTCTTACACGTTTAGCTTAATGAAATGTGATTATGTCATTAATTCCACCTTTCAGACAGTGTGTGTACATATTAACATGAGTGAATTATAATTAAACTCTACCAACTTAATCATTTTGGTAAATGATTTTCGATTCTTAATTGAATTTATTCCAGAGGATTACCATTTCGGAACTTCGAAGTTAATTCTTTCCGAAGTAAAAGTATTTCGGAGGATATCAGCCACATGATTGTCATGTGACTCTCAACGATATTATTTCATAATAAAATTTACTTGGAAAATTTACTTGATTCACAAACTTGATAACATGTGTGTTACAGTTGTGTTACGCGTATCTAAATGTTATTAGACTTTCGTCTATTACCATAGTTCTACTAAATAATTTTGTTAGGAAAATTTTTCTTATTGTGTGATATGTGACCTATATAAGTAGGTTAATAATTCAACACATACAGTTCAAGATTTTATTTTTTGGATTTTGATTCTATTAAATATTTGATTATATATTATTTTTTTTATCATGTTTAGTATATAAATATATTGTATATGTGCGATTTATATTTAGCAGATGGGTGATATTCATATAAATTGATTTATATTGATATTAAATAGATTAATGAGTCACCTATTTATCTTCTGTGTCATATTATAATTTTGTTTTTATATGATTATTAAATGAATCATCTTTTAGGTGAGTTTAAATTTGACATCATATGAAACTATATGATACAAATGATATCAAGTAATCTATGGTTCGGGTCTTTGTGGAGGATAATAAGTCCACATGATTAGATAATCACCACCGAGATTTCGTTTATTAGCCGTTGGATTGAAATCAAAACCAAATAATAGATAGCGATAATGCTCTACCGTCTTTAAATCCCAATATAGAAATGTAAAACTCTATCGTCTTTATAAACAACATCCAAACCATCCTCTTAAATAAACAAGTAAAATTAACTGAACAAAATCATATGATCTTCCTCTCACAATTTCTAGGGTTTCACATATGGTCTTAGGATTGACGAATGGGTCGGACTTTGAAAAGTCCAATCATATTTTAAATATTTTTTATTTAAATTTGAATTTGAATAAAATCTGACCCATTGACCAATCCTATCTGTTATATTCATCAATCGATTTGGGGATTTTAATAAGAGAAAGAACAATTAAACCATGCCGCAGAGGCTCTCAAAGAAAAAGGATATTCAAAGAAAAGAGATATCAGTTTCAACACACTTGATTGAAGTACAATGGAGTTCGAATGAAGCAAATTTCAATAGCTTTTGTGTCAATATAATGAAATTAAAGCATAATTTTGCTATTTACTTTGAAGCCTTTGACATGAATGTTCAACAGTCAAACATGTTAGCGTCATTACACTTAATGAAGGATTTTGATGATGCAATACTACTGACGATGCGTATTCACGAGCATTACAAAAAGATGTCGAAACATACTGGATGTGAAGACTTAAGCGTCAAACGAAGATATATAGTGTAGTATTATATTTTAGGGCTCTCAATGTAAGTGAGCTGATAATTTAAGTACTCAACGTTCATAGGTCTCATACACATTCATTTATGTGCAAAATATTTTTAAATCTTCAGATCCTGAGTTTTTGCATTGTGACGGGCATACCAGTCCCTGATATCGGCATACCGGTGTCCCCGCTCTGCCTTTGGGAAATTTTGCATATTCTATAGAACTGAGCTACTCCATACCGGCCAGTATGGAGTTTGCATAGCTACTGAAACTAGACACGGCCAAGATTCCGGTTCGGAATCGGAACCGAACCGGTTGGAACCGTAGGGTTCCAAGACGAATCCTAATCCCCAATTAATGTTTAAATCTCAATTTTTTTATTTTCAAAAAAGATAAAAAAAAAAAAAAAAAACCGAAGGGAACCGGAACCGTACGGTTCAGTTCCGGTTCCACACATGTGGAACCAAAAACCGTACGGTTCGGTTCTGGTTCGGAACCGGAACCGAACCGTGGCCACCTTAACTGAAACCGGTACGGAACTTACCAATCCCCATACCGATAAGTAATTTGGTTGGTTTGCGCTTTAATCTTCAACAGTCATATTTATATAGCTATTTAAATTACATGACCGGCATACCGGCCCCAGTGTGGGACACAGAACCTGGGCGACGCCGTTCCTAGGCTCGCGGCCTAGTTTGGGAAGTACTGAATAACATGGAGTCGCCACCCGGTGTGAACCGGGACAAAGATTTAAGGCCGCACTCACCCCTCGCAAGGGAAGACCTCAAACCGTTGGGTTCGGAATGGTCCCTTACTTATGTCACTTGTAATAAAAGGATTTATGTGATAATTTAACTAGGCTTAAATAACATTTATTTCCAAAGATATCATGCTTCTAAATTCATATGCATACATCAACAAGTTCATCACAACATGCAACATCACATGGCAATCTCATGAACATATTTCAATCCTATGATATGGAAAACTAAGAACAACATAATCATGCTTGAATACAATCCTGAGAACACATAGAATGGATAAATGCAGGGATACAAATAATGTGGTTGGCTATATAACACAAGAAAGATCAACCAAGAGGCAATTATGCATGAATATGATAAGACAGACTCAGTTCAGTGTGTGCGCGTTCGTGTAGCGTTCGTAAACGCGTTCGAACGGAAATGAGACAGAATGCTCGCGTTCGAGTAGCGTTCGTAAACGCGTTCGAACGGAAATGGAACAGAATGTTCACGTTCGTATGGCGTTTGTTAACGCGTTCGAACGGAAATGAAACATAATACTCACGTTCGTATGGCGTTTGTTAACGCGTTCGAACGGAAATGAGACCTGATGCATGATAAGGCGAAATGTATGCGCGTTCGAATTGCGTTCGTGAACGCGTTCGAACGGACACGGACCTGATGCATGAAATGGGCAAAAATGCATAAACATCAAAATAAAAGGGGGGCGCGGCGAAGTACTGCCGTAAAGGTGGCCTTATGGGGGCTCTTGATCTCTCAAAGAGAGGACCTTTAGACCAACATACTAAGCCCATGCGCGTCACATCACATCATGCATACAAACACAAAGACAATCATATTATCCTAAGTATGTCCGATTGAACGTGTCTTGCATCCAACCGAACACACATCAACCGGCGCGGCAAAGCATCGTGGTAAAGGGCTTTAACCCCTCCCCATAGGGGATCTCACATCGCACTTACTAAGCCCATGCGCTCGATTGAGTCATGCATAAATAAGCAACAGGCAGAATTTAAATGACAAAAATAAATACATAAAAGCAACACAAAACAAGAGAATGTGCCGTTTACTCAAGTGGTACGTGGAGTTGTGTCCCATGTACAGACCGCACTACCGTCCATTCGGATTCGGCTACGGAATTTACGTCTGGGTTTCCATCCTATATACCACAAGAGACGACACTCTTCCATTTCATTCGAGCCACAACATGCTTCCATAAACGACTCTCATGCGAATAGAATGCAATAATAATAATAATAAAACGAATGTAAACTAATGAGAAGGTACCCTCAGGTCTAACCTTTTAAATCATCTCTCGGATGTACGGTACACGATCGTCGAAAGGGGGGATGCTCCGCAACTCTCCTGGTTCACTGGTTCACTGTTCTCGTTCGTTATCTTTTGCTATTATTTCCTTGTGGTTTCGCTGCCTTTTCCTCTTTATCTTTTGCTTATTGTTTCCTTGGGTGTGTTCCTCCTGTAATTTTTATGTGTGTTGTGTGTGAGTTAGGGACTAGGGGATTAGGGGACTAACTAAGGACCAGGGTTGAGAAGGTTGGTGAAGGCTTCTTTTTATAGGCAAAGGGTTAGGTTTGACAAGGAAAGGGATTTGATTTGGTTTGGTTAAGGGAAGTCAAGAGATTTGATTTGGTTTGGTTAAGGGAAGTCAAAGATTGAGGGGGGACAAATCTTGGCTAGATAGGGAAGGTTGAATATTTGATTGGCTTGGATTAGGGATACAATATTTTAAGTTTGGGAATAATCTTATTAGATTGGGAATATAATTGGTTGATTGATTTTAATTAGGCATGATTATATTTTGATTTAGTGTGTGATTTATTTAATTTAGGCATGATTTTAGTTTAAGTTGGTAATTGTTTATTTTATGTTTGGTATATGTTTTATTTAATCATTTAATTAATTTAGTTATTATATTATTTAGTTAATGTTTTAATTAATATTTATTTATTTAAATTGAGATGTGTTTTATGGGCTTTGGGGGCTAATTGGGCTGGATGTGAGGCTAGCAGCAAAACCAGAATTACCGACACCGTTCGAACGCTTCCTCGAACGCGGCACGAACGCTCGCAATCCGTTTGACGTTCGAACGTAAACACGAACGTAGCACGAACGAAAATAGTGAACATTGTTTATTCTGAATTTCCCCTTCCGATGTCCGTTTCCCGTGACCTCCGTGACTTAAAAGGTAGTGTCTCCAAAATGAGACTCATCATAGGGACTCATGTGTAAAAATGCAGTGCCTACAGTCGCCCCCACTTTGATGGGACTTGTGTAATGTGCAACAGTGACAATCCTATCAAAGTTATGCAATGCATTTCTACTTACCTGGCTCGCCAGCTGCCACTTGACTTACCATGTTTTGAGTTGCTTTGATTTGGTGGTGAGGTGCTGCGACCCTTGGTTCATTCCCGAACCGTGCTTCCATTCTTGGAGTGTCATTCTCGGCCTGTTCCTTCCTGAATTGTATTGAGATGAGGCTTTATTCCTCCCGAGCTTTATTCCCGAACTGTTGAGATGAGGCTTTATTCCTCCGAGCTTTATTCCCGAACTGTAGAGATGAGGCTTTATTCCTCCTGAGCTTTATTCTCGAACTGTTGAGATGAGGCTTTATTCCTCCCGAGCTTTATTCTCGAACTGTTGAGATGAGGCTTTATTCCTCCCGAGCTTTATTCTCGAACTGTGAGATGAGGCTTTATTCCTCCGAGCTTTGTTCTCGAACTGTGTTGAGATGAGGCTTTATTCCTCCCGAGCTTTATTCCCGAACTGTTGAGATGAGGCTTTATTCCCCTGGCTTTGTTCCCGAACTGTACTGACATGAGGCTTTCTTCCCCTTGAGCTTTGTTCTCAAACTTATACTGATATGAGGCTTTCTTCCCCTGGGCTTTGTTCTCAAACTATACTGATATGAGGCTTTCTTCCTCTTGAGCTTTGTTCTCAAACTATACTGACGTGAGGCTTTCTTCCCCCTGAGCTTTGTTCCCAAACTGTGTTGATATGAGGCTTTATTCCCCTGGGCTTTGTTCCCGAACTGTGTTGATATGAGGCTTTATTCCCCTGGGCTTTATTCCCGAACTGTACTGACATGAGGCTTTCTTCCCCTTGAGCTTTGTTCTCAAACTTATACTGATATGAGGCTTTCTTCCCCTGGGCTTTGTTCCCGAACTGTGTTGATATGAGGCTTTATCCCCTGGGCTTCATTCCCGAACTGTACTGACATGAGGCTTTCTTCCCCCTGAGCTTTGTTCTCAAACTTATACTGATATGAGGCTTTCTTCCCCTGGGCTTTGTTCCCGAACTGTGTTGATATGAGGCTTTATTCCCCTGGGCTTCATTCCCGAACTGTACTGACATGAGGCTTTCTTCCCCTTGAGCTTTGTTCTCAAACTTATACTGATATGAGGCTTTCTTCCCCTGGGCTTTGTTCCCGAACTGTGTTGATATGAGGCTTTATTCCCCTGGGCTTCGTTCCCGAACTGTACTGACATGAGGCTTTCTTCCCCTTGAGCTTTGTTCTCAAACTTATACTGATATGAGGCTTTCTTCCCCTGGGCTTTGTTCCCTGACTGTGTTAACTGTGGGCTTTGTCCCCGAACTGTATTGAATGTGGGCTTTATTCCCGAGTTTGTAGGCTTTCTTCCTGAACTGTACTGAATGTGGGCTTTATTCCCGTACTGAGCTGAATGCAGGCTTTCTTCCTGAACCGAACTAGATGCAGGCTTTATTCCTGAACTGTTACTGTAAGGTGGTCCATTCCCGGACCGTTACTGTAAGGTGGTTCATTCGCGAACCGTTACTGTGAGGTGGTTCATTCCCGAACCGTGCTTCCATTCTTGGAGTGCCATTCCCGGCTTGTTCATTCTTGAACTGTCCATTCCCGGACCATATCTCCATTCTCGGAGTGTCATTTCCGACTTGTTCATTCTTGAACTTTGCTCCATTCTTGGATTGTCATTCTCGGCTTGTTCATTCTTGAACTGTCCATTCCCGGACCATATCTCCATTCTCGGAGTGTCATTTCCGACTTGTTCATTCTTGAACTCTGCTCCATTCTTGGATTGCCATTCTCGGCTTGTTCATTCTCGAGCTGTCCATTCCCGGACTATATCTCCATTCTCGGAGTGCCATTCTCGACAGAACTGATCTGATGTAATGTGGGCCTCGCCCCCAGAATGCCATACCCGGCAAGACTGATACTGATGTAATGTGGGCCTCGACCCTGGGACTCATTCCCAAACTGTGTTTGATGTGGGCCTCGACCCTGGGACTCATCCCCAAAACTGATGTTGAAGTGGGCCTCGGCCCCAACTGCTACTGTCATGGGCCTCGCCCCCAGATTGATGCTGATGTGGGCCTCGACCCTCGGATTCATTCCAAAATTTTGCTGATGCGGGCCTCGGCCCTGGGATTCATTCCCTGGATCCATTCCAAAATTCTGCTGATGTGGGTCTCGACCCTGTGATTCATTCCCTGGATTCATTCCAAAATTCTGCTGATGTGGGCCTCGGCCCTGGGATTCATTCCCTAGATTCATTCCAAAATTCTGCTGATGTGGGCCTCGACCCCGGGATTCATTCCAACACTCTGACGATGTGGGCCTCGACCCTGGGACTCATCCCCAAAACTACTACTCATATGTTACTGATTCTGGTTGTCTTGTCTTTGCCGCTTTCTCTTTTTCTCTTCTGAAACCTTTTATTACAAAACAGAACAAACACAAAAGGGATGCAAAAATGTGTTACGTGTATGCATGCATGCATGATTGGGTTTCCTATCCCATTGAGCTAGGTCTTCTGCCAGTATTCTTAGTGGCTGCTTGGTCTTTTGACAAGTCTGTCATCTTCCCTAACCAACATGCATCTATGATGGCTTTTAAATCAAAAGGGAGTTAACATGGTGCATGTATGCATGAGGTGCATGTGATACATGTGATGCATGTGATACAAGAAATATATCAACTCTTTAAAATTTGCACACAAATCGGCCCATCATCATTTTAGAAGTTTTTGGGCTAACTGCCATAGGAGTGGACTCGTCCCAGTTTAAATGGCCCAACGAGTTCACATCTCATGACAAGGAGTCCAACTAAATCCAAATGGTAATGTTCCGAACACAAGCACAAAGAAAGATAATGCAAACATACAACAATAATTTCTACAATGGCTCATCAACATTTCAGAAGCTTTTGGCCTAATAGTCATAAGGTACGAACTTGCCCCAGTTTAAATGGCCCAACAAGCCCGCATTTCTGACAATAGTCCAACTGCATCCAAATGAGGATGGTCCACAAGCACATATTCAAGGAAATAATTGCTACTTTAGCCAACCCGGTCTATGGGTGGGTTAGTAAGAGTATAGACAAAGGCTCTCACCGGCGAAGGATGGCCCACAACAAGGTCTCCCCACTCAAGGGTTCGAGCAACCAAGTGAGCGCACCCCTTTTATACACTAAGGTACGTGCCAATGAGCTATGGTGTGTGACGGACTGTCAAATGGATTTCCCGTTGTAGATCCCCCAGAGGGAAGGTGGAGCGAGGCTCACTTAAATACCCAAGCCTCTTAGGCTCTTATCGCTTGTTGTCAGGAATAAACAACGAGTCATCCAAATTAGTCTATCACAATAGGCTACGAGTAGATGACTATCTAGGTGCCTTCACAGCTTTTCCTTCTAGAAAGGTAGTGAATGAAGGAGGACACCAAACCATTACCTAGCCTAAAAATGCCTTTGATTAAACCCTCACTTTATCCACTATAGACACGGTCAATTAAAACATAAATCCAAACATCACAAGTCAATATTTCGGGGCCAATTCTCTATCCCCAGTGGAGTCGCCAGACTGTGGGACACAGAACCTGGGCGACGCCGTTCCTAGGCTCGCGGCCTAGTTTGGGAAGTACTGAATAACATGGAGTCGCCACCCGGTGTGAACCGGGACAAAGATTTAAGGCCGCACTCACCCCTCGCAAGGGAAGACCTCAAACCGTTGGGTTCGGAATGGTCCCTTACTTATGTCACTTGTAATAAAAGGATTTATGTGATAATTTAACTAGGCTTAAATAACATTTATTTCCAAAGATATCATGCTTCTAAATTCATATGCATACATCAACAAGTTCATCACAACATGCAACATCACATGGCAATCTCATGAACATATTTCAATCCTATGATATGGAAAACTAAGAACAACATAATCATGCTTGAATACAATCCTGAGAACACATAGAATGATAAATGCAGGGATACAAATAATGTGGTTGGCTATAAAACAAGAAAGATCAACCAAGAGGCAATTATGCATGAATATGATAAGACAGACTCAGTTCAGTGTGTGCGCGTTCGTGTAGCGTTCGTAAACGCGTTCGAACGGAAATGAGACAGAATGCTCGCGTTCGAGTAGCGTTCGTAAACGCGTTCGAACGGAAATGGAACAGAATGTTCACGTTCGTATGGCGTTTGTTAACGCGTTCGAACGGAAATGAAACATAATACTCACGTTCGTATGGCGTTTGTTAACGCGTTCGAACGGAAATGAGACCTGATGCATGATAAGGCGAAATGTATGCGCGTTCGAATTGCGTTCGTGAACGCGTTCGAACGGACACGGACCTGATGCATGAAATGGGCAAAAATGCATAAACATCAAAATAAAAGGGGGGCGCGGCGAAGTACTGCCGTAAAGGTGGCCTTATGGGGGCTCTTGATCTCTCAAAGAGAGGACCTTTAGACCAACATACTAAGCCCATGCGCGTCACATCACATCATGCATACAAACACAAAGACAATCATATTATCCTAAGTATGTCCGATTGAACGTGTCTTGCATCCAACCGAACACACATCAACCGGCGCGGCAAAGCATCGTGGTAAAGGGCTTTAACCCCTCCCCATAGGGGATCTCACATCGCACTTACTAAGCCCATGCGCTCGATTGAGTCATGCATAAATAAGCAACAGGCAGAATTTAAATGACAAAAATAAATACATAAAAGCAACACAAAACAAGAGAATGTGCCGTTTACTCAAGTGGTACGTGGAGTTGTGTCCCATGTACAGACCGCACTACCGTCCATTCGGATTCGGCTACGGAATTTACGTCTGGGTTTCCATCCTATATACCACAAGAGACGACACTCTTCCATTTCATTCGAGCCACAACATGCTTCCATAAACGACTCTCATGCGAATAGAATGCAATAATAATAATAATAAAACGAATGTAAACTAATGAAAAGGTACCCTCAGGTCTAACCTTTTAAATCATCTCTCGGATGTACGGTACACGATCGTCGAAAGGGGGGATGCTCCGCAACTCTCCTGGTTCACTGGTTCACTGTTCTCGTTCGTTATCTTTTGCTATTATTTCCTTGTGGTTTCGCTGCCTTTTCCTCTTTATCTTTTGCTTATTGTTCCTTGGGTGTGTTCCTCCTGTAATTTTTATGTGTGTTGTGTGTGAGTTAGGGACTAGGGGATTAGGGGACTAACTAAGGACCAGGGTTGAGAAGGTTGGTGAAGGCTTCTTTTTATAGGCAAAGGGTTAGGTTTGACAGGAAAGGGATTTGATTTGGTTTGGTTAAGGGAAGTCAAGAGATTTGATTTGGTTTGGTTAAGGGAAGTCAAAGATTGAGGGGGGACAAATCTTGGCTAGATAGGGAAGGTTGAATATTTGATTGGCTTGGATTAGGGATACAATATTTTAAGTTTGGGAATAATCTTATTTGGGAATATAATTGGTTGATTGATTTTAATTAGGCATGATTATATTTTGATTTAGTGTGTGATTTGTTTAATTTAGGCATGATTTTAGTTTAAGTTGGTAATTGTTTATTTTATGTTTGGTATATGTTTTATTTAATCATTTAATTAATTTAGTTATTATATTATTTATAATGTTTTAATTAATATTTATTTATTTAAATTGGGATGTGTTTTATGGGCTTTGGGGGCTAATTGGGCTGGATGTGAGGCTAGCAGCAAAACCAGAATTACCGACACCGTTCGAACGCTTCCTCGAACGCGGCACGAACGCTCGCAATCCGTTTGACGTTCGAACGTAAACACGAACGTAGCACGAACGAAAATAGTGAACCTTGTTTATTCTGAATTTCCCCTTCCGATGTCCGTTTCCCGTGACCTCCGTGACTTAAAAGGTAGTGTCTCCAAAATGAGACTCATCATAGGGACTCATGTGTAAAAATGCAGTGCCTACACCCAGTAAACCGACATACCGGTCTCAGGACAAAGAGTTTAGGTTTTTTTTTTTTTTTACTTTAACTATATATTGAGCCCCAAATTTATTTTTGCCAAGTTCTTACACTTTTGAACATTTTTTTTTGAAAGCAAAAACAGATAGTTTACATTAACTTTCTTGATCAAATACTCTCAATAATCAAAACTCACACACTACACATTCATAACATATTAGTGACCTTGAAATTACTTGAGTTTGCAACTCACATCTTTAATCTTCTTTCTTTATCTTTTGTGAGTACCCAAGTTGAATTATAAATCCTTTATTATGTTCAAATATTTGTGGTTATGAAATCTCTTGTTGAGTGAGTATACTTAAAATGGTGATTTGGTTGTAAAAGGTTTAAGAGTGAACATAGGTGATAAAATTCTCGTGTAAAGATTTGAAGTGAATTTATGGGATAAAACTCTTGGTTGTGAGTGAGTCACGGAAAAATCACGGTGTAAAGTGTGGAATCACTTTTTGATAGTGGAAAGCAGGATTGGATGTGGTCATTTTTGTTCGACCACTATAAATCTCGGTGTCAATTTCTCTAACCATATCTCTTTAATTTATTACAAATTTTATTTTAAATTTTCATATTATTTAGCATAGTTTTCATTGATAAAATTAATTATTGGGTGTATTAATTGTAGAAATTGAAGTCTAAACTTAAAATCGTAAAAAAAAATTATTTCCGCAATATTTGACCAATATCCAATTCACCCCTCTCGAGTATAGAGTGATTATTTTTTGAGTGTGATTGTAGGTAATTTCAAAACGATTTAAACTTTCGGTGAAAAAAAGATTTTTTTAGTACAATATAGGCAAACAAGCATACTTATTAGGTCTAATTTGATGCTTTTGTTTTCAAAATTAGGGTTTGTTTCTCATTGTTGTGCTTTTGCTTCATTTAATTTGAGGCTATGCTTGTGATTAGAAGGGAAGTTATTATTATTATTTTTTTCCAAATTTGAATTGATGAAAAAAGTGTGTTATATTTATATATTTCGATTAAATTGATTGTATGAAGTAGGATATTCAATCGGCCACTGGAAAGAGGAAAATGATCGATTGAGATTTGAGAATCAAAGAGAATTAATTGTGTGCATGTAATGGGTAATGTTGGAATCACCCAATCGGTTAATTAATTGCGTGTATGTTCAATTTAGTTATACAAAGTTGTTGGAGGTATTTTCAAACACCAAGGCATTTGAACAATGCGGCAATGGTATAAATGGTAACTCTCTTTTGACCGAGACCCTTAATGCCGACCTGACCATATACCATGACATGTTCCGGCAGAGGAGGCCGAGCATTTGGTAGTAATGGCCGACCACTTCAGCATGGCTGGTCGTATACTATTAGATCGGTAGTAGTTTCTCTCAGATCAGAGGATCGTTGAGACCGACCTCATGAAAACCGAGCAGATGACAAGATATTTTCCACCGCCTCATTCTTATAGTATAAGGTGATGGGACACTATCCTTATAGGATAAGGTGATGGGACATTGTGATGATGGAAATAAGATATTTTCGGCCAAGTGGCATTGGGGGAAGGGATTCCATTATGAGTTCACATGGGTAGTTTCCTCTAGAAGGGGCATAAAACCGCCTCTTTTTTAGTATAAATAGGAGAAATTTTTGTTTTGCTGATGGAGGTCCTAGGAATGATGGGGGATGTCATTTGCAAAGTGTTCCCATTAACCTTGGGCGGGCGGCAGTCTTATGGTTCAGAAGCTTAACCCCAAGGAGCATCGGCAGCTTCTCACAGCTTAAGAAATCATTTGTTCAACACTTCAAAGAGGCATGTGTCCCAAAGAAGACGATTGTGTAGTTGCGGCTTGTAAAACAGGGGGATGACGAGCCCCTTGAAATTTTTATCAAACGGTATCACAGCTTAGTGCTCGAGGTTGGGGGATATGAGTCGCTAGAGGCCTTAAAGAGTTTGAAAAGGGCCTTGAAGGTCGGAAGACTATGGACCCACTGTAGGACACAGAACTTGGGCGACGCATGTTGTTCTAGGCTCGCGGCCTAGTGGGAGTACGGAGTAGCCCGCAGGGGACTAAACCGGAGAATAATGGAGTCGCCACCCAGTGTGAACTGGGATAAAGATTTAAGGCCGCACTCACCCCTCGCAAGGGAAGACCTCAAACCATTGGGTTCGGAATGGTCCCTTACTTATGCCACTTGTGATGATATAATTTGTGCAATAAATCAACCGAGTCTATTCAATAATCATGTTCAAGGATATTTAGATCTAACATGCATTCGCTAAATAAATCATATTCTAAGTTCGCATGCTTGAAAGTAAGTCTTTAAACGGCAAACGTAATTCCACACAATGAGCATATTAAACCATAGAATCAACATAGATAAATCATTATTCAAGCATAACGTAAACTAATAACATGCATAAAGAATAACATGGATATGCTAAAAAAATAAATAACAAACTAAATTAAATCATGCTTAAAATAATAAATAAATGACCTATAAACTACAACATGCTCAAATACAAATTTGGATGAGACGAGATATGTGTATCTTAAGTGGTACGTGGCGTTGTATCCCGAGTGCAGACCGTACTACCGTCCATTCAGAATCGGCTACGGAATTTACGTCCGGGTTTCCATCCGATATACCACAAAAGGGGAACACATATCCCGCACATCCAACAATCACATCATACCTCAAACGACTCTCATGCAATAATTATTTAAAATAAATAAAATAAAATGAAATAAGATAAGTAAAAAGGTGCCCTCAGGTCTAACATCTTTTGTCGTCTCAAGAAAGGGCGTTACACGTCCGTTGGAAGGGTGATTGATCCGATGCTTTTTCGATTTGTCTAATCAACGTCTTTCCTCGTGGTTTTGATGTTTGGGCTGCTGTTTTAGGTCCGTTTCGCTGCTATTTCGCTGCTACGTTTCAGGTCATTGTTTTGGTCGTTTGGTGGACTGTTTTGGGTGATTTTAGAGGCTAATTGGCTTGCGATTTTAAGGGCTTTTAGGGGGAACTTTGTGCAGTTTTTAGTGCAATTTTAGGGTGGTTTTGAGGCTGTTTTATGGGTTAAAATCGCAGCAAAATCAGATCAGGCCATGGGCTGTTTTGCGGCAGTAAAGGTGCAGTGCAGTGAGTGTTTTAGGCTCGGTTTGGGCGTGAATTGATGGGCTATGTGTGGGGCTGTTTGTGCGACTTTGGGGCAGTGTTTGGGGCTGTATTAAGGTTGATTTGGAGGCTGTGATGAGTGTTAAAGATGCGGCAATAGGGCAGTGAAAAGTTAGGCGTGAAGGATATGGAGTGGATGAGGTGTAGGCGGCAATTGGAGGAGGCTTAGAGCTTGGAGGATTTGCAGCAATGGGAGAGCTTGGAGGTACCTTGGGCGTGCAAGAGAGAGCTTGGAGGAGCGTCTTGGGCGTGTAAGAGAGATATGTGTGCTAGGGTTGTGAATGGTGGTGATGGGTTCTTTTTATAGGCAAATGAGAGGAGGCTTTCCTAATCCGATTAGGAATAGGATTTCTATTGATGGTGACATCTGCTTAATTTGTATTTCATAAGGAATAGATCTCCTAATTTAGGATTGTGATTGGATTTGATTAGGAAAGGGGTCTAGGAGATTTCTTCTAATCAGGAATGGATTTTACTTGATTTTAGCATATGATAAATGTGTATCTACCTAACTAAAAAGGATATGGGCGTGAATCTTTGGTTTGGGTTTGGTAGGTGGTCTGTGGGGGTTTTGGGCCTTAGGTAAGCTTTGAAACGGAAGTCCAACAAGCAACCGAAGCTAAACAACTTAGATAAAATCCAAAAAATTCCATTTTCCAACTTTACCCTCCAACGTCCGTTTCTCGCGGCTTTCATGACTAAAGAGGTAGTGCCTCCATACGAGACTCGTCATCGGGCTGATATGCAAAAATGCAATGCCTACACCCACCTAAGAATCCAAGACACACCGGACTATGCCACCGCATTAGAGATAGCACGGAGGTTTGCTTTGCTGGAAGAAGATGAGAAGATATTCAAAAGAGGCGCAGCTATAAAATAAATGGTGGTAAGGGTAGAAGCTCCTCTGAGGCAAGACAAGGAGATCAAAAAACTGCCCCCGAGGTAGAGGGAGTTCAAGCCGATGCCTCCGAACAATCAAGAAATAAGAGTTCCAGATCAAGTGAACTAGGTCGCTCGGGAAGAGGCGTACGTCCCTTTGAGCAAGCCATTAATCATCACGGAGATTCAGGGCAGTGGCCTCTTGGCGGAGCCTGACTTCAGGAGGTATCCACCGGATAGGAGGAATAACGGATCTTATTGTATGCACCATAATTTAAATGAGCATACGAAGGACGGATGCAGAGACCTGAAAGAATAAATAGAAGACTTAGCGCGCAATGGTTATCTGAATAACTACATCGACCATAAAGTTATGGCGGCTAGGCAAAGGTCAAACCGCATGCAGGTGAATACCATTGCTGGAGGAAGAACGTTGGCCAGAGATTCTAATCGGGCGAGGAAGAATTATAATCCTACCGGCTGGCCAAAGATTTTGGCAACGAAACAGACACCGGGAGCTCAGAGTGGTCGGTCAGTGCCATAATGTTCACAGATGAGGATGCTCGGGGGATAAATTTCTCCCATGTTGATGTTTTGGTAATTAAGGCAGTAATCGACGGTTCCGAGATGGACAGTATCTTAGTGGATCCCGGAAGCGCGGTGGATGTAATTTCCAAAGAAACCCTGGACAATCTCGAAGTGGAATATGCGACCCTAACTGATGATGGGACTCCTCTATATGACTTCGGGGGTTCAACAGTGGTTCCATTGGGAAGAATACAGTTGACAATGACAGTTCCCCGGACCCGGACGATTATGACAGATTTCACAGTGGTAGACTGCATGAGCAGTTACCAGGTCATCGTTTGGTCGGCCATTTATGATGAAGTTAAAAGCTGCAATATCCTGCTACTACTTGAAGTTGGAGTTTCCTACTCGAGATGAGATTGGAATCGTGTGCGGTAGTCAAAAAGCCGGCCGGAGTTGTTTCGCCACCCTCTCAACGGAGACTCTTTGTATTGAAGATGGTGGCCATAAGAGAAAGGGAAATGAAGATGGGGAAGAAACGTGTAAAATACTGGGTCATCAGCCAAAGAAGGTTGCTCGGTTTGGGGGATTGAAGAATTGGAGTCAGTTGAACTATTCGGGTCGGGTAAAAATGTGAAGATAGGAGCAGACTTGAATGGAGCCCTGAAACAGGACTTATTTGCATGGGGGCATGATGATATGCCCGATATAGATCCGAAATTTGTTAATCATCGTCTGGCAGTGGATCCGAATCACAAGCCGGTCAAACATAAAAGAATGATCTTTAACCAGGAGCGGTGCGAGGCGATAGCCACCGAGGTAGAAAAGTTATTAAAAGCTGGATTTATCCGAGAGGCAAGGTACACCAGACTGGGTGTCAAATGTGGTCTTAATAAGGAAGCCCACCGGGAAGTGGAGGATGTGTGTAGATTTTACCGACCTCAACAAAGCTGGCCCAAAAGAGAGCTTTCCACTACCAAAGGTGGACTAATTGGTAGATTCAACGGCCTGCCACGGGATGCTCAGTTTTATAGACGCATTCTCGGGGTATAACCAAGTCAAGATGCATCCTGGGGATGAGAAGAAGACAACCTTCATCACCGACCAAGGGCTATATTTTTACAAAATAATGTCCTTCAGTTTAAAAAAATGCTAGGGTGACATTTCATAGGCTGGTGAACAATATCTTCAAGCCACCCATCGGTACATCCATGCTGGTGTACGTCGATGATATGATAACTATGTCCATGGAGCCGGCCTGTCATGTAACCTATCTAGAGAAGATCTTTGAGTTACTGCGGAAGTATGACCTGAGGTTGAATCCGGAAAAGTGTGCTTTCGGGGTGGCCACGGGAAAGTTTTTGGGTTATATGGTGAGCTCCAGAGGCATAGAAGCAAATCCTCGGAAGATCCGGGCTATTCTGGATCTGAAGTCTCCTGGAACGGTCAAGGAAGTACAAAGCCTAACCGGTCGAGTGGCCGCATTGAATCGTTTTATTTCCCGAGCAATCGACAAGTGTCACCCTTTCTTCAAGGTTATCAAGAAGGCAAAAAGAGAGGTCAACTAGACAACGGAATGCGAGGAGGCCTCCCAGCAGTTAAAATAATACTTGACGCATCCCCCACTCTTAGCAAAGTCGATCCCAGGTGAGACCTTATTCTTGTACTTAGTTGTTTCTGAGCATACTGTAAGTTCAGTATTAGTACAAGAGGCCGATAAAGTTCCAAGGCCAGTATATTATGTTAGTAAAGCTATCTTAGATACTGAAACTAGATATTCAACGCATGAGCTGGTCGCCTTGTCTTTAGTTACTGTGACCCGGAAGTTACGACCTTACTTCCAGGCCCATCCTATTGGGTTTACACCAATTGTCTATTAAGGCGGATCCTGTAAAAACTGGAGGTCTCGGGTAGGTTAGTAAAATGATCGATAGAGCTAAGTGAACACGACATTTTCTACCCGCCAATGGCAGCAATAAAAGGGTCAGGCTTTGGCGGACTTTGTGGCAGAATTTACGGCATCCCAGGTTTTGACTATTATGGAAGATGGATGGGAGTTGTCGGTAGATGGATCTGTCAGCTCACAATGTGGTGGAGCCGAGATTTATTGAAAATGGGTGAATGAGAGGAGGCAATGTACGCCTTGAGATTCGTCTTCGAGGCCACTAACAACGAGGCTGAATATGAGGCAATTTTGGCCGGCTTAAGGTTGTGTGCGGCAATGGGTGTTCATGATGTAACTGTGAAGAGTGACTCTCAGTTGGCCATCCAACAACTGAAGGGAGAGTTCCAGGCTAGAGAATCAAATATGATAGCCTACTTTGCAGGAGTAAAAAGATTGATCGGAAGAATGGGGAGTGTAGAATTCGAGCAGATCGGTCTGGAGAATATCCACCAAGCAGACTCTCTAGCGCAGCTCACTTCATCAATCCGATTGGAAAATCCCAGAACAATTCCTCTGATCTGTCTCCGAGTAAAAAATGTGGGAGGGTCCGAGGTAATGGAGCTGGATATGGAGAGCGGGTCTCCTTGAATGCAGCCGATCAGAAAGTATTTGGAAACTGGGGAAGTACCGGAGAAAAGAAAGAGGCCAAAAATTAAAGTATAAAAGCAGCAAGTTTTCTTTGATTGAATTAGTACTGTATCGAATGGGTTATACGGGATAAGATACAAGAAGTTTTAATAAGCAACATGGCTATCAGTGATATGAAAACTTGATGTTTATATGTATATGTATTAAGATGTTTAAACCATAAATGATAAACAGATTTCAAAGTATGTGAGAAATCAGTTAAGAGGATTAGCATCAGGTAACACATTTGTAAAGGGGTAAGATCTAGATAATTAGCTCACACTTAATATTAGTTGCTTGGGCATATAGACATTTCAAATAAATTCATATTTGGGATTTCAGATTTATGTGTGTTGATGTTTAAGTTATGTACATGATTACTTACTGAGTCATTATGACTTACACTATATCAGTTTATTAGTTTTACAGTAGCAGATGAGGAAGCCAATTATTTGCTCCGAGAGATTCATGCAGGGATTTATGGGAGCCATGCTGAGGGATAATCAATTGCCTTTAAAGCTTTAAGACAGGGTTTTTACTGACCAACTATGCATCATGACGGGATAAGAGTAGCCCGAAAATACGAAGGATGTCAAAAGAATTCCAACATCCATCACATTCCGGCAGAACAATTGACTACATTATACAGCTTATGGTCGTTCTCTCAATGGGGAATGAATATTATTGGACCAATGCCGAAAGGACGGGGACAAGTAAAGTACGCTATGGTGGCCATAGATTATTTCACCAAGTGGGTGGAAGCCGAGCATTTTCCGCAATCACAAAGAAGAAAGCAACTGGATTTTTGAAGAAGAATATTATCTGCAGGTTCGGGATTCCTCGGGCTTTCATCACAGATAATGGGAAGCAGTTCGACAGCAAAGGCTTCAGGAAGCTCTATGAGGATCTCCAGATCGCCTTAAGATTTGCTTCACCTGCCCATTCCAAGTCCAATGGACAAGTCGAGGCAACCAACAAAACTATCAAGGCAAATCTTAAGGCTCGGCTAGGAGTTTGCAATGGGTTATGGGTCGAAGAGCTACCGGAAGTATTGTGGGCGTACCAGACAACCTGTAAAGACTCCACAGGGGAAACCCTGTTTTCTTTATCTTATGGGTTTAAAGCAGTCATTCCGGCAGAAATTTGGATGACTACCCATTGGGTTCAACATTTTGAAGATGAGCAAAATGAGGAACTCATTAGAAATATTCTAGACCTGATCGAAGAAAAAAGGGAGAGGTCGGCTATAAAGATTGCAATCT
Organism: Zanthoxylum bungeanum; assembly: GCA_019454045.1. NCBI lineage: Eukaryota > Viridiplantae > Streptophyta > Magnoliopsida > Sapindales > Rutaceae > Zanthoxylum > Zanthoxylum bungeanum. Next base: position 48,210 of record SKCR01015078.1, read on the forward strand.
ATCAACAAAGAATGACCCGATTCTACAACAAGAAGGTTAGACCCGGTCCTTCCTTCCAGGCGACCTAGTTTTGAGAAGAGTTACTCTGAACACCCAAAGGCCAGAAGAGGGTTCGTTGGGTGCTAAGTAGGAAGGGCCGTATAGAGTTGTGGAAATTATGAGGCCGGGTGCCCATTTTAGAACAGCTGGACGACACTAAACTGAAAAAACCTTGGAACACTGAGATGTTGAGGAAGTATTTCCAATAAGCTTCTTTCCCGGGCAGAATAGCCTCGTGATCGACCCGATCAGAATTAAAAACTTAGTTGTAGAGCCTCTATTAAAATGAACCATATAGAGTTGTAAGAATGGCAGTATGTCCTACGAATATGAATAAAACTTTCACTCTAAAATTAATAAGCTTGTCCATTTTTTGCTTATTTTTTAATAAAGTCTGAAAGCTATGTTCAATATTCCGGGGCATGCTCGATGCGAATGGGTGATCGGAGGTCAGGAAAGACATCAAACCCGTGGCACACCAAACACCGGTGTCATTATAAAACCCCCGGGGTGAAAGTATGCCGACTTGGCTGATTTCATTTTAAGTGGATCCAGATCGCTTCAAGGGATGAAGTGCATGAGGGAGCGCACGAACCCATCGTGGCAGTATCAGACTCCTGAGTGTTGGGGATGGTGCTCAGAGCGCCAATTCCCGGTTGTATTTCTTTATGAATACTTTTGTAAAACGATATAATTGTAAATAATATATATTGTTTCTATAATATAATGTATCTTTTAATATGGTAAAGACGTAATGACCTTAGAATGATTAGTCATGGTACTGTTGCAAAAGCGTCGCAACTGACATTGAGTTATATCATGACGTTGTCATTCTCAGATAGTTCCTGGTCAAGGTTTACACTACTTGGTCAGTATAGTAAACCCGTTGAGACCGGTACATGTCGTATACAGGAATATATGATTCCAATGGTTTCTCAATGAACCATAAGTCTTGGAGACTAGTATAGACGTGTAGGTGTTTATAGCGGATAAATACTGAACGACTCACCGAAGATTCTTAATGGATGGTACACCAACGTCAATAAGGATCTTCTCGGGTTGAGTAGCACTTTTGATTTTTAGACTTGAGATGCCATTGTAGGCACATGAGACATCTTCTACACTTAGATGGCAGTCACGTCACCGATCTATTTAGATCAGACCTCCGTCTGTTCGTTGGGTGTAAATAGATCCTCAGGGTGTTATATGTATATCAAGATATGATCCGTCAGTTCTGTCTACCAGAGCATAGGTGGTCCATATGATTAGCAATCAGATTAAACCATGGGCCCGTGGTAAAGTTTAGAAGCTAGTTCTAAACATTCTTTTAGAGATTGCTAATAGAATAGTCGACTGGATAATCTCCATAGAGATTTGACGTTTACATCTATATCTCTGGGATTTATCCGGATACCTTTGACGGAGGAATTATATATTTGCCATGACCTCGACCTGTATGATTCAGCGAGATTATCCGTGATCGTCATAATTTACGGGTGGATAAATTATGGACACGAAATTATTTTTCGTGACGGATATGCCTGAATCTAGAGAGTCTCAATAATGAAATATACTCGTAGAGCACTAGAGCAACATTAATAAATAATATTGATTATTTATAAAATCGTTTAAAGGTTAAACACAAAATACATGTGTAGAGACCCGATAGTCATTTCCTTAATTATTGTGTATTTACATTTAATACTTGATTAATTTAAATACACATTAATTAAGTGTCAAATTGAGATATTTGACTAATATCATAAATGAATATAATTATTTGATATTTAATGTAAATATAATACATATATTTAATATATTTGTATTTAATTAATTAATTAATTATTTAATTGTTAAATGATTAAATTAATTAAAATATAAATATCTTAAGATTTAGATATTTGCATTAAATGATTGAGTTGCCTTTTTTGACTTAATATAAATATCTATAAAGTGTTTTTTAGATATTTGTATCAAGTTAAACAAATTTACTTCAAATGAAATTGAAATGAAAATTGGTGTATATGCTTGTCATGAATTCGGCCAAGGCAATTTTTGTCAACAAGTATATATTGTTTTCATTTCATTTCATTTCTAATTGAATACACTTTCTAACCTAAACTCCATTAAAAGAAAACAAAAGAAGATTTTGAAGAAGAAAGGAAAAACCAAGGAAAATGTTTGGATTTAGTAAGTTTTCTCAACTTACTATTAGATAGGAAAATGTTCCTTAAGATCTAGGCTACATCTTATGATGTCCTTATGTTATTATTTTCTTTATTCTTTGTGTTTTTAATGAATGGAAGTTTGGTGGAAGTGTTAAGCATGTATAATGATGAAAGCTTGTGACTAGTGTAGTTGTAAGCATTCTTTTAATGTTTTGGAAACTTTGTTGCTAATATAGAGTTGTTGACCCACTCTTAAATGACCTAGATTTGATCTTGAGTTATTTCATTGTGTTGAGACTTTGGTTGGATGGAAGAAACATGATTGAAGTTATTGATTTAAACAATTTGGTTTAATTTGGGGATTTTGTTGTTTTGGTGTTTTGATGTTTTGAACATGTTTAATTCATCTTAGTAATGATTTACAATCATTCAAAATTGATTTGATCAATTTCGGACCAAACTGAACAAAATGCCAAGTGTAAGGGCAATTCGGTAAATTCACTTAAATTTGATTTATTGAATTTTATTTCATAATTTGATTATTGGATAATTAAATAAATATGTTTATTTAATTAATCCGAGAAAAATTTTTGAAATCGGAAAATTTGATTTCCCACCGTTTCCGCTGCGTTACCGGATTTAGCCCCTAAAACCCCTACAAAAGGCCGGAGCGTAACTACCTCATGACTTGTTTCTTTCAGGGACACCTCGGGATGGCGACCACGGGGAGGGAGTGCCCCATGAAGCAATCGGCCTAACCGAGTCAGCAGTATCACTTTAGAATGGCGACTGCGGGGAGGGAGTACCCTCGTGAAGTAATATGCCTAACCGAGTCAACAGTATCACCCTGGGGAGGCGACTACGGGGAGTGTATTCTCGTAGGTTTGGCTTAACCGTTCGGATCCGAGAGAAGCATAGCATAGGGAGGGATTGTGCCCTCGTGAAGTATGCAGGCTCAAACGTTGCCCAACATAAGGAGGAGCCCTCATACTATATGCAGGCTCCATAGTAGCCTGGAATAAAGAGGAATGTTCCCTTACAGTCTAGGACGCTCTTTGATCTATATCTCAGCTTGCCGGAACACTGAATTGTAAGGTTCAGAATTATGTTTTGGAGACCTCGGGCAGGACGCTGTCGCGAGGCATCCGAGTTGCTATTTGCACTTGTGAATTTTTTTCGATTGTGGTATATGCTATCTCACCCCCACCTCTTTCCAGTTTAAATTTATTCTAATCTTTGTTTTTTATTTTTCGCTGGTATGGCAAGGGGACGCCCGCACCAGAGTTAGTAGAGCCTCGAAGGTTTATTTTCTTCCCTTCTGTGTAAGTCTTGATTAGTATTCGGCTCGGGGTTGGATTTCGTTCCACTGAGGCCACTTTGTAATTCAGCTCGGGGTTGGATTTTGTTCCACCGATGCCACGTTGTGATTCGGCTCGGGGATGGATTTCGTTCTACTGAGGTCCCTTTGATTCGGCTCGGGGTAGGATTTCGTTCCGCCGAGGCCGCTTGGTTATTCGGCTCAGGGCTGGATCTCGTTCCGCTGAGGTTGGAATTTTATTCAGCTCGAGGTTGGGGTGAATCCCACTGAGTCTGTCTTATTGGTCTGGGGATGTAACATTCCTCCAAATCCAAGTTGGGGTGAATCCCATCGAGTCAACCTTTTGGTCTGATGACGTAACTTTCCCCAAGAGCCAAATGTTTCTCTCAACTCGGGGTCGGTTTACGTCCCACAGAGTCAGCCTTTTGGTCTGGGGATGTAACATTCCCCCAGAGCCAAGTGTTTCTTTCAGCTCAGGGTCGGGTTACGTCCCACCAAGTTCGTCTTTTCGGTTGGTCAGACCTCGAGTGGAAGTTCGCAAGAATGCATCCAGAGCCGGTTTTGGGAAGGCAATAAGTGCAATAAAACATGTGTTGACAAAAGGAAAATAAAGTTATAAAGAGTTATTACAATAGTTGTATTTTGTTCAAAAGTTTACATAGGGCCCCTTACGGGTTACCCCATATTCATCGGCCCGCATAGAGGCAATTGGCTCATCTTCAATAAGTTCGGTTGGCAGATGGCTAGGCTCAAATTTAGGATGAGGGACAGTGGCTTCCATATGAGTGAATAGAGGGGCCTCGGCAATTATAGCTTCAGAAGTATGACCTTCTGGTGGGTTTTCTTTAGGAGTTGGAGACGCCGGGACAATTGAAATGGGATCGGGGTTTAGAACTAATTCAGGAGAAAAGGCAGCCATTTCTGAAATTCTTCTCGGGAGATCTCCCCCTTACAAAATCAGATGGCTGCATAGATGGGCCCCATATTCAAGTTGGGCAGCATCATCGGGATAATTTCAGCACAGTCCTCAACCCCCTCAAGTCTGATTGCGTCCCACTCTTCCTCAAACTCAGCTTCCTTCTTTTTGAGCTCCTCATTATTTTTGAGCTCACGTCTTTGGCCCTCAGCTTGGACTCAAGACTGCATACTTCCACTCTCATGACCCTGTTGTCAGCCTGGGCCGTCTGCAAATCCTTCTTCGCAGCCTCGACATTTTTTCTTTCCACAGAAGCCGCAGACCTGAGAGATTTATTGGTTGAGTGAAACTCGGTTGCGGCCAGCTCCAGGCTTTTTATCTCCTCCTCTTTTTTTTTTTTTTTGGCCAGCTAGGCCTCCATCTCAATAATTTTGCTTTAAAGCCTCTGGGCTTGGTCTCCTTCAGATAGAAGGCTCAGAAAAATATCTTTGTTTTTGGAAGCCAGATAGTTTACCTGCCGAAAAGAAATAGAAAGTCAGAAATCCGTTTAAGTCTTGAACTCAGGACGGAAGCGGGATAAAAATTGTTACCTTAGCCTGCTGGGAACACAACATGGAGATCGCATCCTCGGGGGAAAGGTCTTCGTACTTTAGGATCTTTTCCGGAGGAATTGCTTCGGCCAATTCATTGATCGCTGGTACGAGATGGGAAGTGGCATCTCTTACGTCCTAACTGAGGTCCTCAGCACCGAGTATCACGGCGCCCTTCTATTTTTTGGAGGAATCCTCCGGAATTTTCTTCTTTTTTTCGAGCAGTCTGTTTTCTGCTCAGAATTTGTTCTTCCTCGATCTCCCGAGCAAACTCGATTTCCCTGCCCAATCAGACGTTTCACTTTTCTTATAGAATTTGGGGGGTTGGCAGGACATGCAGTGGTTGGTGGAAATGCCCTGGAATTGGGAGCTGAACTTTGGATGATCAGCGGAGCCGCTTCTTCGGCCACATTTTTGGTCTCAGCAGCTGCTGGCCATTTCCGAGAAGTTCCGGCTCCAGATTGATTGGTTTTATTTGTTGCACCGGCCAATTGTTCAAGATATTTTGGCCTCTTTGATATTCTTGCAAAAGGCAAAGTCAATAATGTGGTCAGATCGGAATTTGAATAAGTTTGAAGTCATCATTATGTCTAGCAAACAAGGGGGTTAGTTTGGAGGTTAGTGAGAATCTACCTATCCGTCCAGGGACCTTCAAGTGAGCAGTTCGAATGAGGCCCGACTCAACGAAGGCTACATCATTGACCAGATTCTTCCAAAAGTCAACATAGCACTGAGCATGTTTATTCGCACCCGGACTCGATGAGAGACCTTGAGAGCATCCCTCAAGCAGGCTGATAAGGGTCAAGGAGTTAGGATTTTATCGTGAAAGGGAGAAGCAGAAACACTAAGAGTTAGGGTCCTAACCTCCCGCTCCGAAGATATCTAGGACTAAAGTCTCATCTTCGTATGTTCTCAGGGCTAGTCCCCAGTTCTCCGTAGCCCAGAACCACGAATCCTTGATGTTTTTTTGGAATCAGGGAGCTTGCGGACAATGTTTAATGATTTAGCATAGGCAGAGATGTAATACCAACCGTGATGTGTTCAGGGGTGGGCCTTCAGTCTATACAGCCTCTTCACCTCCTCAATGGTTGGTTCACCAAGGCCCGCCTAATGCCAAATTACGTAAAGGCCGGCCAAAATCCTCCAACTGTTCAGGCTTAGCTGACAAGGGGCGATCTCCATCTCGGCTAACAGCCAGCAAAAATAAGGTTAAATTGGAAGTCGGAGGCCACACTTGAATAAGGCTGGGAGAAGAGACACCGAGCCCTCATCAGGCTAGCTAGCACGATCATATGGGCGAGGAGCTTCCATAACAACGTCTATTGGGATGTCATAGCGTTGTCGAAGTAGCTCCAGATCATCATCCGTTATCTTAGAAGGCCGATTCATGTCGAGTGCCGAGTGGTCGAGCTCACCGGGCTCCGAATCCTTTCGAGAAACTCTAAGATGGTAGGTGTCCATCTCGGTTTCAGAAGGGGTAGGGGTGGTGTCAGGATCCTATATTTTAGATGCTTCCGAACTTGAAGAATGCTCAGTTTGAGGTTTCAAAGGTTTTGCCGAGGAGTTTCCACTATCAGACATCCCTAAGCCGTCGAAGTGGGTAAAACATATTAGTCAGTGACTACTTTAATGTATCCAAGGCTCAGATAGCTACCCTAAAAAATCAACAACTAAGCCTATAGTCTCTATACGCCTTATCAAAGTCCACAAAACAAAAAGTCTCTTCCTAGCTAGATCAAGCCAAACACAAGTCCAAAAAATAACTCGAAGTTACCCTAAACTATTACTAATCATTCTACCAAACACATATACACTACAAAAAAATAATAATATTAAAACAGAGACATGCTTCACACCATGCAAGAACACAAAACAAACAAGAAGAGAAAAAAGAAGAAGAGGAAACAGCAGGATACGTAATCTGTGAAAAGTAAAAGCAATGAGGTTGTTCTGAAGACTTACTTGTTTCTTTTGAAAGGTTGAAGACTGATCGGTGCGGTCTGGTCATTCGTTAAGATCGCTGGTCGCAGTTGGTAGAGAAGAGCTCTTGCAGGAGGAAAAGTTCAAAGTATTCGTGAAGGAAGGAAACAGTGTCTACTCTGTTTTCTTATAGTTTGTTCGATGCATTTGTGGCCGTTGGATTAAGCAAGAGCGTCGAATGTACGCCACATGTCACTTTTTAAAGTGATCTTTCAGAGTTGGATGGACGGCTGAGATTGGGCGTCCCTTGAGTTGGCAATGGCGGTCGGATCTTTTGCTTTTTAGCGGAAGAACGACGAATGCCTGACAAGTGGCAGGCTCCCGTTAAACCTAGAGGTGATCTGATGAGCATTTAAGAGATATGACGGTTGCGCGTCTCGATGGGCGATTTGCAGAGGGACGATAAAGACATTTCACTTCGGTTGGAAGGAAGTCAGGCCGAGGACGAGATAAGTATAAACCATTGATTTTCTTCTCCAAAGATCGGCCACCAGTTTATCAGAAGTGCCACTCTTTTTATATAGTTTCCAGTACCAACTCGTATACTTGTTGGAACCAGGAACTAAGAGACAAATGTTGGAGGTATTTTCAAACACCAAGGCATTTGAACAGTGCGGCAATGGTAGAAAAAAGGTAACTCCCTTTTGACCGAGACCCTTAATGCCGATCCGACTATGTAACATGACATGTTCCGGCAGAGGAGACCGAGCATTTGGTAGCAATAGCAGACCACTTCAGCACAGCTGGTCGGATACTATTAGATCGGTAGTAGTTTCTCTCATATCAGAGGATCGTTGAGACCGACCTCATGAAGACCGAGCAGATGGTAAAATATTTTCCACCGCCTCATTCTTATAGGATAAGGTGATGAGACATTGTCCTTATGGGATAAGGTGATGGGACACGGTGACGATGAAAATAAGATATTTTCGGCCAAGTGACCTTGTGGGAAGAGATTCCATTAATGAGTTCACATGGGTAGTGTCCTCTAGAAGGGGCATAAAACCGCCTATTTTTTAGTATAAATAGGAGAAGTTTTCGTTTTGTTGATGGAAATACATTTATAAGGGTTGGTTGATTAGTTGAAAAACTGATTACTAAAAAAGAAGAAGAGAAGAATTAGAACTCTTTGTATACACAATTAGCTCGGTTTCCACACTGACCGATCACCAAACTGGTCGTCTGAGTACATTTGAGTAATAAAACACCCATCTGTTTTGTGCCCGTGGACGTAGGTTGGATTCAATCTGCCGAACCACGTTAATAGTCTGTGTCGATCTGAGTGTTTTATCTCTTTCTGTCCAAGTTTGCTTTTGGTTTCCCTTAACCAAACAAATTCACTGTTGAATGAAGGTTGTCCCGGAAACAATATTTTATTATTGTCCCTGAAATAAAAATCAATCGTCCATAAAAGTTATGGTTGATTTGATGTTTGTATGCTCTTAATTTTGTCATACAATCAGAATTTAGTAGCTTTGGCCCTTTGGCCGCCTATTGTCATATATTATTGTTAATTGAAAAATACAAATAAGCATTCATTTCTTGATTACTTATTCTTTATTTTTGTTGTCTACAGTCTACTGTGGGATTGGGGCTGGTGAGACCTGCAGCCATATGGCCCTTGTTTTTTAAATTAGCTCCCTTCATGTATCCCAGTTGTTTTTTTCAATTACATTATTAGTTATGTTTCTTGTGAATTCTCTCAGTAATGCTTTTCCCTGTTCTGCCCAAATTGATGAATACACCTGTTGTGACCGAATCATTACATCCGTGAACTTGAAAGTAGAAGCGACAACAGGCTTTTCACCCTAAAATAATATATAATGAAATAATTTATATTTTTTATTATGAAATATAAGATAATCCTTATATTTTTAAAAATTATTAAATAATTTATAGTTTTTAAACTTATAAATTAACCCAAAATTTTTAGAATTATATTTTAATCCATAATTTCTAAAAATACTAATTTATCCAAAAAATTTAAGTGAAAATTTATTTTTAAAATTATGTATTTTAAGTTTATGTGGTATATTATATACTAAATTTCCGCTAATTTATTATAGATTTAATCACTTTTTAAATTAAATTAATAAACGCCTAGTGCTAAAACACAACATTTGTGCTTTGAACAACTATAAATAAAAAAAATAAATATACAAAATATATATATCTATATTAATATGTGAATATTTTATACATAACAACTATACACGATGTGGTTTAGTAAAAGAATCACTACAAATATATCAATAAATTAGAAGATCAATAACTAAACCTAAGTATAAATATAATTATTTTTATTTTTATTTAAATGTAATGGAATCTTTATTGTTTTGCAAATGGAAAAAATACATAAATAATGGATATTGTTTAATTATTTATATATATATATATATAATTTTTTTTTAAAAAAAAATAGGTACAGTAGGGACAATTGGCCCCATTGAGTCGAACGTGGCTCCGCGACTGACAGCAGGTAAAGTCGAAAACGTATTACTTAATGGACCATGGTCTATAAATTTTGATTACTATACAGTAAACCAGATATTTTGAATGTGACCACCAACCAGATTGTGATAATCTTAAATCTTACAAGGATGTGAAACCCAATTTATCCAAAGCGGCTGGTCCCCAAGTCTAGTGTTATTAAGCAAACATTGAAACTGGACATGACTTAGATTCCAAACTTGGGCCGGGCAAATGCAATTTGTCATAAGCAAGCGGAAACATCGTCGATTTTTCAATACGTGCACCAGACATGCAACAAAATGGCTTTTTGCACGTGGGGTAGTTGATAATCGGGATAAGGGTGATGCAATACTTTATTGGGAAATAACAATGAAATTAACAAATAATAACAAGCTTATCTTGATAAAATCACACACCCGCCGCCACCAAGGCGTGGTCCCACCACCCAGCTTGGCCATGCTATCCAGCATCCACTCTGATGTGGAACCAAATGAATCCCCAGCTATGCATGGCAGAAAAGCACGGCCCGGGATAACACGAGTTCGGGCCGAGCTTCACCCAAAAAATCCGGGCCCGGCCCGGCCCGGGCTTAAAATAAATAAATAAACATTTTAATTTATAAAATATATAAATTTTTATAATAAATTTTTTATATTTATAATTTTTTATAATAAAAAAATTGGATCCGGGCTTAAAATAAATAATAAATAAATATTTAATTTATAATAAATATATATTTTTATAATAAATTTTTTATATTTATATTTTTTTATATAAAAAATCGGGTTCGGACTTAAAATATATATATTTATATAAAAAATATTTTTTTTTAATTAAAAAAGCAGGCCCGAGCCCGCGCCGGACTTATCAAAGCCTGGCCCGAACCCGACCCGTTGCCATGCATATCCCCAGCCATTTTCTTTTCTTAATAATATTCCAAAACCTAACCACTATTATGTTCTATACTTATCATAAAATCTATATCTTTAATTGTGAAAATGCGGTTGCAACTTTCAGAGGCTGTTAACAGATACTCCAAATATAATACTGTTTTTATTATTATTATTATTATTATTATTATTATTATTAGCGAATTGCGGGGTGGTTCTTACTTCTTATATTACAATGTTAATTTATTTTGCGATTCACATGTAGGAAAAAATCTTTGATGCAATAGTAAAATTATGTTATAACAAGTTAATTATATATTATCACGGGTGTTAAAAAATTAAAAAACAACTAAAAACTAAATATTAAATTACATACATTATTTTTTAATTTACTAATGGTACCACATTATCCATATTACACCAAAGATTTCCGCCACTAATCACTTACATTTTGAATCCAACGTGGCAACAGCTGTACGTCAATAATGAGCCGCACTGGGCCCCACTCACCCTCATTAATTGCCCGCCAACGGCCGGACTTCATAACACACGTTCGTCCCTTTCCCCTCACTGAACCCCAAGATCCAAATAAAGCAACCCCATTAATATTATTTAAAAACAAATTAAAAATAAAAAGAAAAACTCTCGTTTTTATTTTCAAAAAAATTTAATAGTCGAATTGAAACGGATCGTTTGAAGATAATTAAAGAAAGAGCTGAAACGAAGCGAGACGACGGCGTCTGGATGGCGGGAATGGTCAGGCAGCAAGAGAAGGTGGTTGGTGAAGAAGAAGAGGAGAGGTTGCTAGAAGGGATGGCGGTAGTAAATTTCGACATGCTGTGTTCGGCGGTGGCGTTACAAACTCAGGGGAAATGGAGGACACTGGAAGGTGACGGCGTGGAAGTTGATGTTGATGGAGGTGAATTCGGCGCCGTTTTGAGGATGTGGGAAGGTGAAGTCCTTGACTGTTTCGATGACCGTCGCATCGCTCTCCAATCCGCCTGGTTAGTACGTTTTGCTTCTTTCACAATTGCTTTTGATTTTTGTTTTTTCTCAAATTCATTATTAGTATTATGAATAATACCATTAAAAATTTATTGTTATTATTTTGCTTATGAATAACAGTGTATTTGGTTTGGCAGCTGTCCTTGCTACCAGTTTGGGAAGAACATGAGACGGGCTGGTTTTGGTTCTTGTTTTGTTCAGGTACATTTTACAACTTCTGAATAATTGAGATTTTTATTATCCTTGACATATTTTTTATACTTGTGTTATTCTAGCATTAGGGATGCTGAATTCGATGTTTTCGCATATGAAGCTTATTTAGCGAAACCCTGAGTTTCTTATTGAAATTCTGCAGGGAACTGCTTATTTCATTCTCACAATTGGCGCCCTTGTGAATTTCATTGCTTTCATCATCACTAGGCAGCATTGCTTTCTGTACTTGGCTGTGGCCTTCTCCATTTCTATAGGAGGGTACATGGGTTTTCTCCGAACACAGATGAAAAGGAAATTTAACATCTTGGTGAGTTTTTCGTCGTTGCTTTAATAACATTATTATGTAGGCTGCACTAGTTATTTATTTTCCTTTTCTTTTTGTCAGTTTTTTGTTCTATCTTTTAATCATGTACTGGTTCATGATAAGTTTTACATTTCAAAGGGATTCGGTATTCCATAGATTGCATATTCACAAAATGTGGTGTTATAGTTACTGCAAAACCGGTCTGATTTGGTTGTTGTTACGTTTGTGATTTCCACAAGGTGGATACATCCTCCATACAGTTCTAAATTCTATGTTACCTCGTGTAACCTTTTATTTATATAATATATAAGATTGTCTGGCTTTCATTTTCCTTAGTTTATATGCTGAGTTTAGAGTCGCCAATTATAATGTGTTGTTCAAAACTTTTGAGGTTTTGGGAACTTTCTCTTAGGTTTTATAATTTGTTTATATCATCTGAAGAGTTTTGGTCTTAATTCAATTATATTCATTTTCAACATGGATGAGTAACATGGCTTCGGCCAAACCTGTGGACAATGGTTTTATTTAGGGTCCATCCTTTTTTCGAGTGTATTATTTTGATAAACCACTCTCTCTCATTGCTCTTTCATATCTCAATTTGAGAATCTTTAGGTGTGTTGAATCTTGCTGGAATCTTTAGGTGTTCCCCCTTTCTGAAACTTACACCTTTGATTAATTGCTTTTATGTAGAAATATCTCTCTGTTCTAATGGAAATATGATTGTTTTCACTTTTTCAGGGTAGTGATAGTTCTATGGATGACTTCATCTACCATCTTGTCTGTCCCTGCTGCACAATATGTCAGGTATTTTCTGTGCAATACCCTTATTTGCTGAAATCTAATCGTGTTTAAATGGTGCTGCAAACTTTTAGAAGTTGAAGATAAGATATCAGTTTGTAGAAAAATGCAAATGCAACTTCAATGAAACTTGGTCAAACAGTTCATATATCTGAAAATGATTATGCTTTTATTATGAGCAGGAGGCCAGAACTTTGGAGATGAACAATGTCCAAGATGGCACTTGGCATGGCCGAGGTGATACAATATGCATAGGAAGCTATAGTGAAGGGAAAAGAGAGCTACACCCACCCCCTGTCTCAACAAAGTGCCCTGACCCCTGCATCATACAAAAGAGTACAGATGTGGTGATCACCCTTGAACCTGGGAAGCTATGAATTTCAAAGCTGATTTGGTCTGTTCATCCCTTCATGGCTGCTGTTATAATATTGAAGTTCTGATTTTCCGTTTCTTCGCTGAGGGAGCAACATTATACTGTCTCCATTGAGTGATCATTCATATTCAAGAGCTAGTAGCTGCAACATAGGGAAAGAATACAGCCTTGGCTGCTCAGAACAGTACTCTGCATTCAGAAATCAGGACTCCTTGGTTCATAATGCATGTATAATAAAGAAATGGCTCTTTTCGTTCTTCTTTTCTACCAGATGAGTTTTTTTGTCAAATACAGTCTGTCATTGGTTGGCGGCTGATCGACGCTGACCTGTTCAAACTCTTGATGGAGACGTTTCAAGTCTTTGTACATAATAGAATTGTTGTATTTACTAGCAAGTGTGTAGACGAAGTTATTCTTCTGTTTGCCAAATGTTTCAGTTATGCTCCATTAATATTAAGCGGTTGATTTGGAATTTAATTATTCATTCATGGTGGAACACAATTGGGTCTCATGAAAGTTCCTGTTTGCATTGTTGTATATAAATTTATTAGTTTTTTGTTTGTAATGATAAAGTTTGTATTTGCTTGGTTGGAATCTTGTTATCATCATAGGCTTTGAAGCCCAGTTGGAGCAGATTAGCTTCTTAATTATAAGACCAGCAGAAGGGGTTAAAAGGAAATATCGAGTTAGAATTTCTTTGAAAAAAATCTAAGAAAAATTAATTCATCTTTTTCTACTTATTTTTAACAAGAATTTCATCCATGGGTGCAATGGTTTCTTTAGAAGCACATTGTTCGAGTTCGGTGTATGTCAATATATATATATATTATATTGAGCTTTTTTTTTTTCCAAAAAGCCACATAAATATTTTCTTCTGTTTTTGGTAAACCACCACATATGATTTTTCTTTTCTTTAAAAGATACAAATTATATTCATAATTAAATTTCTCTTAAAATATTTTATTATTTTAAAAAATATATTTATATTTTATCTAATCCGCACAGAAAGCGGGCCCCATACTAATATAAATAATCCTAGACTAAATTTTGAACAATCTTCTTTCGAAAATTAATACTCAAAAGTTAGCTCAAAAATTAAGGTTGCAAAATTTTATATTACTTAATTTGAAATTTAATCTTAATCAATATGAGCTATTCCCTTAATACCCGCTTCACATTTATGTCAGTATTTATGATTGCAAAAATGATATATATGGTGTGTATATATATAAAAACTCTTACTTAAAGTTTTCTCACTCTCTTAGAGTAGCTACAATGAACTACTGTAACTCCAGCGAACTAAGAGTTTTATATATATATATATATATATATATATATATATCATTTCTCGATTGATTGATTGAAAAATAATGTAGACACACTTATGTATGAGTTGATTGAAATACCTTATATAAGCTCATGAGCTTAAAAAAATTCACTCAAAGTTGAGTCTTGCCCAAACCAAACTCATCATCGATTTTACTAATATGATTGATAATTTCTTAACACTTACGTTGATGGTGATTTTTATGACCAAGTATTTTGAACAGCTTGACAATGGCAGAGAGAGAATTTTCATTTTTTGGGAGGACGAATATTATGAGGGTAATGACCGATCTTCGATCAGGCATGTTATTCAAACCTGGTCTCCTGATTTTGGCTGACCTGAGGACATAGCGTGGTACAGATATCAGAGACCGACAACAGCAGAACTGACCCCGACCATATTTGCCCGGAAGCTCGGATCAGTTTTGTCTTCTCCCCGAATCAGAAGAATGAGCTCAGATGTTATGGGTTAGGTTGGAGCTAATTGGATTTGGTCGGCACAACGTTTGGCTGTCCTCATAATGCCCGACATGTACCCGGGACCATTTGGACATTTCCACATGACATGTACCACCACCTTTACATGCTGTCTTCATGATTGATGAGTGTGGTAGAGCCCAAAACAGAATGATTTAATGAAGTGTCAGATGGCAGGTTTGCTTTCAGCGAGGCAGTTGGGGGAGAGAGCCCATCAATCGGCAGGAAATCCATGTGGATGACATCATGAAGATATGAAAATAATGTTATTTTTTCCTTAGTATATAAAGGGAGAGAAATCTCATTTGTAAAGGTTAGAGAAAAATCTCACTCAAGCACTACTTGTAAAAAATAGACTAAGCAAACAACTCGGAAATATTTGACCCCCTTTTAGTAAGAGGTCGGCTGAGCTCAATTCAGTTATAAAATCAGTACTCTACTTTGTTTCCGTGGACGTAGGTTGGATCTATTCAGTCGAACCACGTAAATCCTTTATCGACTTTGTGTTCATCTCATTCTCCTGCTAAGTTTGCTTTTGACCCTCCATAACCAAACAAATTCACGGTTGGAGGAGGATTGTTCCGGGAGCATTACCCCGAAACTTCCCCTGGAACTAAAATCTTCCGTCAACAGTTGGCATCGTTTGTGTGGAGGAGAGCAAAAAACGCTTGAAGTAGTAAGGTAATGGCATGAGAAGGGAAACTATAGATCGTCAGAGGGTTCAACAACTGAGTGGATGAAGAGAATGTAAGAAAGCATGAGAAAGGAAAGGTAGTCAAACTAGACCTTCACGAAGGCTATGATGGAGAAACTGGAAGTTAGAAAAGATGTCTGGTGAAAGATTAGAGGCTGGTCCAAGCCGGAGGAGAGTTGCGTTGAATACCCGGGAGCCTGAGGAAGGTTCATTGGGCCTCAAGTGGGACGAGACACATGGAGTGACGAAGATATTTAGGCCCAATACCTATCTTTTGGAGCAGCTGGATGGTACCCGGCTCAAGAAGTTTTGGAATGCTGAGCTGCTGAGGAAGTACTTCCAGCAACTCATCCCACTGAGCTGTAGAATGAAATGTAACGCTTAGAGTTGACGAAATCTACACATCGCTCCTAACGAATGAACAAGCTCGTCCTAAAGAAGCTGTGGCAATTGTTCGACCTGCCGGATCTGCGGTTTCACGGCCAAGATAGCCCTCATGGAGCGATAGATGAATCAACATGTCGGGGGCACACGATCAGTCTCTATGAGTGCCTCCGAAATACTATACAGTGGTCACCTCGAATGAAGGGAAATGATAAAAATCCCACGGGGGACCATCAGAAGTCATGAGAAGGGTTCTTGATTGAGCTCCAGAATTTTCCAGAGATGCTTTCAGAGCGTTCAGCATAAAGAGACACTGTTAACTTGATCGGGAATTTCAGAATCAATTTCAAATCGAAAGAATATAATTGGATGACCAAACAAGAGTCAGAAACTTATTTCAAAAGCATCTCTTGAAACAACCTGTAAGAGTTGTAAGAAGAGTAGTAGGTATCATGAATATGAATAAGAATTTCTCTTTTAAATTAAAAACTTGTCCACTTTACTTGTTTATTACTTGAATGCGAAAGCCATGTTCAATTTCACGGGATGTGCTCAGGGTAAAGGGGTGTGTGTTGACTGGGGAGGACATCAAGCCCGCGGCACGCCAATCCTGGGTGTTATTATCAAACCCCCGGGTGGAAATATTTTGACCCAGGTACTTTCACTTTTGAGAATCCAGAACGCATCAAGGGATGAGGTGCATGTAGGAAAAACACGAACCCCTCGTGGCATGCCAATCTCGGGTGTCATTATCAAACCCCCGAGGCCGGAGCGTTACTACCGCATGACTCGTATTCTTGAGGAACATCTCGAGTAAGCCGGATCCAGGGAGGTTTCTACCCCTGTGAGTTGTCAGGCCGATCCCGTTGAGAACCACCAGGCACATAGTATAGGGATGACTGAATGGCCTCCACGACCTTTGTGACCTTGGGTAAACTGGACCCAGGGAGGTTTCTTTCCCTGCGAGTTAGCTGGTGAATCCTGTTGAGAACCACAAGGTGTAAAGCGCAGGGAAGGCCCCAGCCTCCGAGACTCTTACAACCTTAAGGATGGCGAACACGGGGAAATTTCTTCCCCCGTGAATAGTCTACCTAATCAACTCGGATCATGAGAAGCATAGCATGGAGAGGTTTCTGCCCCCATAGCGTTTGCAGACTCCAGACCCGCCCAACATGGACCCAGGTTCATGGCTTTGGCTGCTCACTGATCCGTAGCCCAGCTAGCTGGGACACTGAATTGTAAGATTCAGAATTATTATTTTTGGAAGCACCAGGCAAGTCGCTGCATTGGGGCACCCGAATTGTTATTTTCTCGAGTCTGCGTGGAGTATGTGCTAATTCACCTCTACTGTGCTAACCTTAATATGTTTCCACTTTTTATTTTTATGGATGTTCTGCAAAGGGACGCCTGCGCCATGATCCACGGAGTACCAGGGTTGAAAATATTCCCTCGCAGATGTCCCATTTATTCCACTAGTTTGGGACTGCATGGGGTTGAAGCATTCCCCCATGGCCTGGATTATTCATCATCGGCATGGGGTTGGAGCATTCCCCCATGGCCGGATCTCAATTGACCCGAGGAGGTAACATTCCATCGGAGCCACGTGTACTACCAGCTTGGAGTCGGGTTACGTCTCACCGAGTGGATCATCATCAGCAAGGGGTCGGAGTATTCCCCATGTTCGGATCTCAATTGGCCCGATGAGGTAATATTCCCTCGGAGCCAATTGTACTACCAGCTCGAAATCGGGTTATGTCCCACCGAGTGGATCATCATCGGCATAGGGTCAGAGCATTCCCCCCATTGTCAAATCTCAATTGGTCCGAGGAGATAACATTCCCTCGGAGCCGTGTACTACCAGCTCGGGGTCGAGTTACGTCCAACCGAGTGGATCATCATCAACATGAGGTCGGAATATCCCCCAATGGCCTAATTCAAATTGGTCGGGATCATAATTTCCCTTCATTATCAGACTCCGAAGAGCGAGTTAACATGTGAGAAATGGAAATCATGCCAAGTATGGAAGACATGAAGTAAAAGCATTCTTTGAGATACAAAAAGAAAAATGTGAATGTTATTACAAAAAAATATATATACTGTTTGTTACATAGGCCCCCCTTTGGAGTCACCCTCATTCCTCAGCCCGCACAGGGCCAGCCGGTTCTACTTGATCAGGTACAAGGGGTAAAATATATAGCTCAGGCTCGGCAGAAGGGATCTCAGTCTCAATTTGGGTGGCAAGAGTAGTTACGACTTCTACTTCAGGCACTTCGGACATTGGAGTAGGAGCCTCAGGCTGTAACTCCTTAGGAACTAGGGACATGAGAACTGTAGTTATAGACTCCGGGTCTTAAATCTGCTCTAGAGGAGGCGCGAGTAATACAAAAGCCTCGTCCTCCGAGAACTCCCACTTGCAGTATTTAATGGCAATGTGGATGGGTCTCATATCCACCCCGGGCACTAACATCGGGATGATCTTAGCACAATCCTTAATCCCGTCAAGCTTGACCTTCTCTAGGTCCGCTCCCAGTTTGGCCTCTTGGTTTCTCAGGTCATCCTGGGCTTGATCCCTTTCCTTGATTGTCGCTTTGAGCTTGGAATCTAAGTTTGCAGTCTCCTACCTCAGATGTTTAGCTTCGTCCTCCGCAACATCCATTTTTTCTCTTTGCAACGGTGGAGGCATTGCAAAGGGAATCAATCAGTACGGTGGCCTCGGCCGCGGCCTGTTTCAGCTTTTGGTTCTCATTTTCCTTTCTGGCCAGTTCGGCCTCTCGCTCTGTCATCTGGGATTGGAGCCTCTACACTGGGCCCCCCTCGGACAATAGGCTCATCAAAAAGTCTTTTCTTCCAAGCCATCATGTAACCCATCTGCAAGAGAGAAAGAAAATGTTAGAATTCGCCAAGTAAAAACAAAGAATGAAAACTGGAAAGAGTATGTACCTTAAGGATTTGGGCAGAGAGCTTGGAGATCACCTCATCGAGGGAGATGTCCTCATATTCTGGGATTGCTCAGGGGGGACCGCTTTGGCCAGTAAGTTGAATGCAGGCACCAGATGGGCTACCGCATCATAGACCTTCTCATTAAGGTCATTCACCCTCAACACCGCCCCGCTTTTCCCGGTCCCGGATGGAGCTTCAGTCGATTTCATCTCCTTCCAGGTGACAGCCTTCTTGGTGGGGGGTTATATTTATTCCTTCTCTTCAAGCTCGACTATTTCTTCACCGAACAAACGTCGGCGTTTGGTCGAAGGTCTGGATGAGGTGAGGGAATGTTGGACTGTTGGGCTCGGACCAGCTAGTGTGAGAGTATGTTGAGGAGGTGCCACCAGGTGAGCAAGTAGTTTGGATTTTCCCTTAGCCTCATGAGGAATTAGAGTGGTCAATCACCTCTGAGAACTTCCAGTTGCGCCCTGGCCGACCTTTTTGGCTAGGCTCTTGATTCGGCCTTTGACATCGCCCGACTTTGTCATTCCTGCAGAATACAAGATATAAAGTATGATCAGTTTCCGAGTACGGATAGTTTCAAATAGACTCAAGCCGAGTATAAGAAATTTGTTAGCAGGTCATGAGATAACTACCTAGTAATCCTAGAGCCTGCGGAGGTGTGTTCCAGATGATGTCGTTGACAATACTCTTCCAGAAGCCGGAGAAACTCCGAGCTTTCTTAATCCTGGTCCGGACCTCATGACTGAATTTGGGAGGATCCCTCCAACAGGCTGAAAAGGTTTAGGAAGTTAGTTTTTCTACACAGAATTTACTAAAAAAGCTAAGTTATCAGATCCTCGCCTCTTTCCGTAAAGACTTATATCTCTTCAAAATTTATTGACCGAGACCGACCCCCAGTCGCCCATGGCCTAGAACCACGAATCTTTGAAGTTCTTGTTGGTCTGGGGGAGCTCGGTAATGAGAGAAGATATGTCGGCATAAAAGGAGAGGTAATACCAATCGTGATGAGATTTCGGGTTGGCCTTCAATTTTTTACAGTCTTCACAGCTCCAAAAAGGTCGACTCTCCTAGGCCCGCTCGGTGTCATATCACGTGAAGATCGGCTAGTATCCTCCAACTGTTCAGATTCAGCTGGTAGGGAGAAACTTCCATCAAGGCAAGCATCCTCACGAAGTAGGACTGGATAGGCAGTTGCAGACCGCATTCGAAGAAGGATGGGAGGAGGGCCACATAGCCGAATTCGGGCTGACTTGCGAACTCACCAAGGCCCGGGACCTCAAGCGCTATGTCTATGGGGACCTCATACTGATGGCGGAGTATACTCAAGGCATCTTCCATGATGGTTGAAGGACAATCCATGTTCATGGAGGACCAGTCTAAGTCGCCCGGTTCAGGATTTTTCCGGGGAATTCGGTGGTAGTATGTGTCATTCTCCTCATGAAAAGGAGTTGGAGTAGAATCTAATTCCTCTAAGCGGCCGTCCCCGAGATGGAGGAAACCTCTTCAGTACGAGAAGGTTGGGAGATTGGGGGCCGAGCTGAGGATGATTCGGAGTCAGACATTCCTAACAATGGCAGGGTCCGAGGAGGGCAGTTAATAATCGGTTTGGGGGCATCATACACTCAAAGGCTATTTTAGCAACCGAAGACTCACACCCAAAGTCTCTAAACGTCCTAGCAATAGCCAAAAATAGTAAGTCCATTCCTAAAATATCAAACCAAACACACGCTAAATAGCAAACCCAGGAAATCCGAAAATCAAGCATCATAACCCACAACCCATCATTCGACCTAAAAACACATCCATCTTACACCACCCAACCAACCCAAACCACACATTTGCAACATAGAATGGAGGTGTAGACGTAAGAACATGATAGAAAACATGAACAAGCAAGAACAAATACATGAACATTTGCAGGCAACAAACAAGCATGAAAAAGTTTCAGTAATTGGGAAGATAGAGATCGAGTAGAAGACTTACTTGATTCAAGAGGTTGTATAGAGAATTGGTCTGGTCGGTCTTGGAGTATGTTGATCACAGAAAGAAGGGAAGAAATCTCTTGCGCTTCGGAAGAACTAGTTTTCGTAAAAGAGAGGAATGTGTGAGGCTTCCCGTTTTTGTAGGCAGCCTGGGGTATTTATGGCCGTTAGATCAGGGAGAGGGGCCTCGGATGCGCTCAGCGTGTTGCTTTCAAATTCCATCTGCTCACGCTCTAATGAACGATTGAGATTAGAAACCCTTTGGCTTTCCCATTGGACGGTTGATTGTTTCGATTTTGGTGGGAGAATCACAGATGCTTGACAAGTGTCATGGCCGAATTAACCATAGAAATAATGATTGATGAGCATTTATGAGGTAATGATGGTTTACGATTTCTGAGAGACGGCTACTAGAAGGGTAAATGAGGCATTTGCTTCAAGCCGGGGGATCAGTTGAACGAGTATCAGAACTCTCAATAAATCGAGAACATGAAGATGATGGGGACGACTTGACTAATAGCCGAGACAGTTTTTGTGGCTCCTAGAGGCAACCACTAACCTGTTGATCAAGTATTCACCTGACTTTATAGTTCCCGGTATCAACTCACACACTCGTTGAAATTGAGAACTATGGGACAAATATTGATGATGATTTTTGTGATCAAGTATTTTGAACAGCTCAACAGGGCAGAGAGGGAATTTTCTTGTTTTGGGAGGATGAATATTATGAGGGTAATGACCGATCTTCGACCAGTCATGGTATTCAGATCCGGTCTTCTGATTTTGGCTGACCTGAGGACATAGCGTGGTGCAGATATCAGAGACCGACAACAGCAGAGCCGACCCCGACTATATTTGCCCAGCAGCTCGAATCAGTTTTATCTTCTCCCGGATCAGAAGAATGAGCTCGGATATTATGGGTCAGGTCGGAGGTAATTGGATTTGGTCGTCACAACATTTGACCATCCTCATAATGCTTGACGTGTGCCCGAGACCGTTTGGACATTTCCACCTGACATGTACCACCGCCTTTACAAGTTGTCTTCATGATTGATGAGTGTGGTATAACCCAAAACATAATGATTTTATGAAGTGTCATATGGCAGGTTTGCTTTTGCGAGGTAGTTGGGGCAGAGAGCTCATCAATCGGCAGGAAATCCATGTGGCTAACATCATGAAGATATGAAAATAGTGTTATTTTTTCCTTAGTATATAAAAGGAGAGAAATCTCATGTGTAAAAGTTAGAGAAAAATCTCACTCAAGCATTACTTGTAAAAAATAGACTAAGCAAACAGCTCTGTAATACTTGACCCCCTTTAGAAAGAGGTCGGCCGAGCTCGATTCAGTTATAAAATCAGTACTCTACTTTGTTCCGGTGGACGTAGGTTGGATCTAGTCAGCCGAACCACATAAATCCTTCGTCGACTTTGTGTTCGTCTCTTTCTCCTACTAAGTTTGCTTTTGTTCCCCCATAATTAAATAAATTCACGGTTGGATGTAGATTGTTCCGGAAATATTATCCCGAAACTGTCCCTAAAATTAAAATCACCCGTCAACACAATATAAACCCCAAAATCCAAATAACGGAGCAGTACTGCATCAAACTACTTGTCTTTTGGTTGGCGGTTGGATCTCCAAAGAGTTATTGGCTTTGACAACGATACCACCATACCTCATGTCTGGACATTGTTAGATACTTAGATATTATTGACTATTATTGACTTATGAATATTTTGTAGTGGTCAGACTATGGAGTATGGTACCACATCAATACTATTATTAGACGAAAATTAATCCTCCCACCCCTCCTGACCACTCCCCTCTTTTTGTCTCCCTATAAAAAGACCACAAGTCCATTTCTTTGTAATTTATCACCCCTTCATTATTATACATGGTAAAATTTTTATATTTATATATATTAATTTAAAAATAATTATATACTAATTATAACTCCTTTTTCATTTTATTAATTATATTTTTTTCATTTATAATTTTTTGATTTTTGTTAATAAATATTACAAATTATGTATTTATTCATTAAATTTTTTGATTCATTTTTAATTTATTTATAAAAAAATATAATTTCACCAATAAAATTAATTTATAAAATAATTAGAATTGGTATGAAATATTGGGTATATTACCAAGTGCGCCAAGAGGAGATTTTTGAGGCAACATGTATTAGAATTTATGTTTTTTTATTTTTAAGTGTAACTTTTTATGTTGTTATTTGTACTATTTTTAAATATATATATTTTGATTTAATACATACGAATATTTTTATAATACATAAGTAGTGTTAAATAAATTAAAAAGAATAACAAAAATTAAATGAATAAATGAACACAATAAATAACAATAAATATGAAATTTGTAATATTTATTAGACAAATAAAAAATATATATATAAAAAGCAAAAAATAAAATAAAAATTATAAAATAAAAAATTTAATTAATAAATAAAATATGTATATATGTATATATATGTGTGTGTATATATATAAGTATATTTGGTTTTTGAGGGAGAGAATTTCTAAAAATTAAAGGGACAAACTAGGAAATATTCAAGAGGATAAGGGGGTGATTGTTGTCCCGGGGGAGCAGTCTTCTTATTAGACCCATATATATATATATATATATATATATATATATATATATATATATATATATATATATATAAATAAAATATTTCATAAGCCAAAAGTAATCCCAACTTAACTCTAATTATAGCTATGTACAAAAAATATTACCAGTTCTTATTTTTAGCAAAATCTTTACACTCAAGAGTTTTGATTCGGATTATTTAGATTTTAAAAAAAAATCAACGACGTAAAAAGATTTATATAAGCTTTGAGAATTGAGGCAATTCATTAATTCGTGAGCTAGCATTTGTGTATAAATTAATCCATACTATCACAAGACAAAAACCATAAAAAAAAATGATTCACACGTGATTGGAGTGTTAACTAGCTAGATTATGCACAGTCAATTATAAATTAAGAATATAAATTTGAAGCAACGTTATCTTAAGTTTATGGATAACGACTCTACGTCGAGATAGAAAGTCAGTCGATTAAATTTGACAGTTTACTTGTCAAAATCACATAATTAAACAATGATTTATGTAATTAGAAAAATGTCTAGGAATTTTGTATTATATATAAACCAATCAGAACTATAATGGCTTCTATCAATCAATGATTAATCTATCTTTTTGGAGGGGCCCTCTACTGAGTTTGTCATGGTTTCATTCATTAATTATGATGAAAATAAAAGGCGATTATTTAAGCTTTAATACAGGACTTAAGATGTCTTAAAATCAAAATCTAACATAAAATTTTGTGCATTACATATATATCTAAAATTTACTGAAGGTGATAGAGGAATTATGAGACTGTTTTAATTTTCTCATATTGACTAGCATTGATGAAAATAAATTCTCAAACAGAAACTAAGTAGTGTAATACATAAAACATATAAATTTTTTTTATATCAACTTATATACACATAATTATAACAAAAATCGATAAATCTATTATAATCATACAAACATCCAGGGAGTGCTCGTAACTCCACGACCTTCATCTCCTATATTAAATCTACCAATGCCCTTAAGCCCAATAGAAAACAACACAAAATGCTCAACGTATATCAAGATTTGGTTGGGTTAAAAATCACCACATTAAGATGTAACCACGAATTCAAGATTTGGGAAATCAAAATAAAACAAAAACAAGATGAAATTTAAAGCAGTGAAAAAAAGAGGAGAGAATAAGAGAGGAGAAGAAGAGAAGAGAAGAGAAGAGAAGAGAGGATGAAGAAAAGGAAAAAGAAATAAAGTGGGAAGATGGGGATTTGGCGTTGTGTAGTCGGTGGCTGTTTAGATTTGTATTTAGGGTTTCTCTCTCTGGCTGCTACTGAATGGAAAGAAGTTAAAAGAGGTGGTGGTTATATTATATGTGTATTGAACTAAAATAAATAGCACCGAACTCTGTGAACCGCTTTGCCGATTGTTGAAACTGAGTTGGTGAAGGCTGGAGGTAGTGAGGGGCCATATTCGACAAAAAGGGCCATGGACTTCTCAAGAAGATCGGAAATTGATAGCTTATATTAGGAGAAACGAGATTTAGATTGTAGGGTGCGTTTCGTAGAAAGTATTGTATTGAAAATATAATTAACTCATAAGTTGTTGAATAAAAACTAGAGTATACACTAGCTTATAATTTCTTTAGGTCGTTGGTTAAGAGAAAATCTACAATATAATTGAAATATCACGTCATCCGTATAACAATTAAATAATTCATTGCCACACATGCTAAAATATTAAAAAACAACTAAAAACATGAATATTTACTAATTTATTGATGATACCGCATCACTCATGCATTCGTTACACCAAAGAATTACTCGTTTGGTTAGATACATAGTATAAACATATAAGTTATCAAATTATAAATAAGGACATATAGAAAAAATTAACACACACACTTATGTATCACGAAGGCAAAATTATAAAATCCACAAAAACATTTTAAATTAATCTTCCATTTTTAACGTTAAGTTACACTAACATTAATATCGCGTTTGGGGACGAATCGTCACGGCTCCTCCAAACACCACTTTTGATCCTGGAGTGAGATGCCAATAATATGCTGGTACATATAGTTTAGAACAACAAATTAAAAATCTCAAGAGTTTTAATTATTTTATAATGAAATAGATGAGAAAGTAAATGAATAATTAAATGTCTAATAAATTCCTAGTTTCATTTTGGTGTCTTTATCTTATAAGTTTGTTGTGATATGGTAAGAGTTGTCAATTTCCTTGGATGAATTACCTACGGCCTCATATTAAGCTTGGGAGCTTCACTCAAGAAGATGAAACCATAATCAAGCTGTATGAAGAACTGGGAAATCACTCAATCAGTGAGTACTTGAGGCTATCTCTACTATATATATATATATATAATAAATGAGAATGATGTTGTAGGAAAGAAAGTATATCCAACGATACTTTTTATGTGGCTTAATTGACGGCCCAGATCATTTCATTGGTAATTGGAGGAAAGAGAGTGAATTGATTGATGGAAAAAATCAAAAATTTACAAATTTTCAAATTAAAAAATAGAAAGTTAAAATAAAATCATTTAATTAAAAGATAAAATCATTTAATTCTTTAACACTGTGGCGTAGGCACTGGCCAAATACTGTAATACTGTGCCGTAGGCACAGACATCATTTAATTAAAAATAAAATCATTTAATTTTGTAACACCGTGCCGTAGACACGGACAAATACTGTAACACTGTGCCGTAGGCACGAGCAAAACTAGTCTCTATATATATGATTTACGCATCTGTGAACAGTGATTCACATTAAAGAGATTTATGTGATTATAAATTTATAGATTTATTAAAAAATCCATAATTTGATAATTTATTTATTATTAATAAATATTTTGTTTATTACTAATAAATATAATCTGCTAACTTAAATTAAAATTAAAATTATTATTATTATTATTATGATAAAAAATTTTATTACATACCAAAAGCTTTATTACATTAAATTAAAAAAATCACGCAGGATAATCGATAGAGATCAGTGTTGCATCTATCGGGTTTGGAGGAACTGTGCAGGTCGATCCTTCAACACTACTTTGAGCGAGCGAGCTCTCCACATACAACCGCAAGTTTATCATTTCCCGATCGTGCTCATCCTTTTGCCTCTTTAGCATATCTTGAGTCTCCTTCAAGTGCTTCCTCAAGACAATGACATTCTCTGAGGAGTCGGACGATCAAGAAGTAGTTGATGCCATTTTCCACCGAGTGTCAAGTCTGACGTTGTAAGAGGTGGTGTTCTGGAATACATGACGTGAAAGCTCCTTACAGACCAAATACTGATTGCCCTGCTTGAGGTTCCGTGTTTGGATGTCCACTATGCGGTCCTACATTTTAAGATTTTGAAAAATATTGAAATTTTACATTATTTATGTAATTAACACATACATAACACTCTCGGACGGCATCGTTCACCCAACCTTTATTTCAAGTGTTGTGGGTGAGCTGGAAAAAATCCGATATCGGGAGGGGTTGCAACAACTCTCCTGTACTACTTTGCTACAGACGAAAATTATTAATTAGAAATTAAATATTAGTAAAATATATTTGAGTAAACGTATACCCACTTACTTCGGACATAGGACGGTCGAACAGAGGTGACATCTCTCCAGGATTTGGCTGATTCTTTTGGACTTTTTAGGGTCTTTCCCTTCTAGCAATAGATCTTACAAGTTTCCTAAATTTTTCAGCTGTATTCTCATAAGAGACTTATCATCGGGTTATGTGTAAAAATATAGTGTCTATAGACTGTGAATGAGCTCCATGTGATTTAGGTCAAATATGACTGTGAATGAGCTTATTAAAATGTGACTGAACTCAATAACAATCATTTTTATACCTTATGATATTGGTTCTGATTTTTACTGTAATTTGTTTGGAATTAGCCTTTAGTCCTTTGTAAAGTTATATGTCTTGTAATTTGATTGTGTAGGTTTTTAAGTATTGTAAATTGGATGTCCGAGCATAAAAATATGTATGTTTTAGTGAAATTAATCATGATTGTTTGATGTGAGCGACGCGACAATTCTAGAACAGATTTTGACTTCGTGAAGTCCAAATTTGAGGGAGATTAGTTTATGAAAATTATAGGTATGAATGTAAGTAAATATAGAATTTCACAGATTGTGATTTTGAGTTTGAACGAAGAAGATACGAGTGTTTGATTAGGATTGGTGTGAATAATCAATTTCTTATAAACATAGGACATCATTTACCTTTTTTTTCTTCAAAATATATTGACAACAAATTTGTTTTAAGACTTATGATTTATGAATCAAAGATATGTAATTTTATTTTCATTAAACATTTTATATTTGGATAAATACTTAGTTTTTAAATTAAAATTAAAGAGGAAAAAACAAGCTTTCAAACTCACAGGTTTCACTCACATGATTTCTATTTAATTAAAACATAAATTGTTTTAACTTGATAAAGTGCATATGGATCCCTACGCCAGGCTAATTGAGCCTCTCTTTGTTTCCATTTAGTATAATTTTTTAAATATAATTTCTTTCAGCAGAGTTTTTGACAAATTTTTTTTTTTAGATATTTAGGTGTCAATGATGAATTTTATTAAAAATTATAAAATTATTTAGTGAACAAGATTTATTTTGAATGAAATGAAATAATGTTCTGAATGAAACAAAAGTATTATAGATAATTTAATTTAATTTTTTTTTTTTAAAA
The DNA here is from genome assembly GCA_019454045.1 of Zanthoxylum bungeanum. Lineage (NCBI taxonomy): Eukaryota > Viridiplantae > Streptophyta > Magnoliopsida > Sapindales > Rutaceae > Zanthoxylum > Zanthoxylum bungeanum. Next base: position 76,392 of record SKCR01015078.1, read on the forward strand.
AAAACTTTCCATTCTCTACTTCTAAAAACTCAAATTTTGATTTTTTACTAGTAAATGCAAAATAATTTTTTTAACTCTCAAATGTTCTACTCTAAATATAACTAAACACCACTAAAATTTTGAAAAGAGATTTAATTTAATATTTAAAAAATTCTTTTACCTATATAAAACATTCACTTAGTAATTTTTGGGCTAAAAAGTAATTGCCCCTTGTAAATTGTTAGAGTGTATGCCCTAAAATTTGTTATGTATGTTATGATTTAAGGAGTAATATTTTATAGTATAATTTATTATCTATTAATAAAAAGGCATTCGATTTGTACACATCATTAGACCCGGCTAAGGTTCCTGTTCGAAACCGGAACCGAACCTGAACCTAACGGTTTGGTTAGAGTTCTTGCCCTGACCGAATCGGTTGGAATAGTAAAGTTTAAATCTCAATTTTTTTAGTCAATTAATGTTTAAATATCAATATTTTTATTTTCAAAAAAGTAAAAAAAAAAAAAAAAAAAAAAAAAACCCCGAAGGGAACCGAAACCGAACGGTTCGGTTCCGGTTCCACTTAAGTGTGGAACCGAAAACAGTACAATTCAGTTCCAGTTCCGAATCGAACCGAACCGTGGCCACCTCTACACATCGTTATATCCATGTTTTCTGTGTATGTCTCGAGATTTTATGTCAAATGAATATCGTTAATCCAAAATACATTTGTTATTATTAGAGTCAACGATATTTATACGAATAAGTCTCAAATTAAGTTCTTGGTAAAATGTGATTATTATACAAGACAATGATGTATCACTCGACCAATATTATTATGTGTTGTCTAGATTGACATTTGATGTTAATAAAATAGATGATGAGTATCATATTATAAGAACACAAACAGTAGTGAAATTTCGCGATTAGCCTAGGTTCTGACCCTATGCGGAATTAATCACAATTAATTAAGACAAGTCCTAATTAATGTGCCTATGGATTTTCAACAAGCAACCACAAAATAAACAAATAAATAAAGTGCGGAAAATAAATAAATCAATAAATAAAGTGCGGAAAATAAATCAATCACACAAAATCAACACAATAATTTTGATGACGAAGTGGAAAACTTGTGCGAGTAAAAAACCACTACGGGTTTCTCGGCTACCAGCCCAATCCACTACATAGAGAAAAACTTAAAGCGATAGTCAAGACCTATGGTGGAAACTCCACCGACTCAAGTACCTTTATACTGTAAGAACTCAAGGAACTCCTCAAGCCTGTATACCACGATATTCTTCAGAACCTCTGAAGTCTTTGAGTAGATTGCCTCTGCACTTTTGAACGCCGGAACTCCGACTACCAAACTTTCTCTTAAAGAACTCGAAAGGATTATGAATTTTGGGTTATGTTGTGTTGAAGGTTTATCAAAGAGGGATTCAAACCATTAATGAAGAAGACAAGAAGATAAGAAGTCTTCAATGGTGGAATCAAAGAATGTTGAAAGCTTTGAAAGATTTGGGCTTGAAGGATTTGTGTTTCAATATTGGAGATGGAGGCTACATGTTCTATTTATAGGTAGGGTGCAGATTTAGGGTTTTTCAAAGTGAAAAGGCTCAAAAATGCGTTCAGATCGCAGTCGTGTTTGAATGATTACTCGAACGTACAACGAATACGTGCACACTAGAAAGACTCGTTTGAACGCTACTCGAACGCACAACGAATGCTTGCTCTCTGGAATGTTTCTCTCGAACGCGTACATGAACGTACCACGAATATTTTCTCTTGGGAATATTTTGTTCGAACCTAATGGAGAATGTGCCACTAACGCTACACGTTCGAATGCTGTAACGAACGCAGCACTAACAAAAATGCTCCAGCTCTGCCAAAAAACCAGTCCAATTGCTCAAAGTTCTTCAAGATGAATTACAACTCAATTGAACTTGTTTTACACAGACAGTGCCAATAAAAATGGAACTTACAATATCCCCATTTGGCATTTCGTGACAAAACACAACCTAATACAAAGGCTACGGTAATAGACTAAAAAAGAAAATAGCCAAATTATCAACCATCAAAATAGTGACTTATTATATTAAGACTCGATCTAACACCTAATCAAGTAGTCTCGAAATCAATGCCACATCAGCAACAAACCTGCTTACCTGAAACATCCACAAACAACAATATACGTGAAAATGCATTGGGATTATCGAGTATAACATTAAACATGTAAAATACTCATGCATATACAAGTCGATATCCTTCTTCCCCTTAATCTTAACTCTCCTTAAAACGGATATATCAAAAGGATAATTTACGTTACTACTCCCCCTTAAACTAATCTCTTTTTTTGGTCATGAAATGACTAAGGATGAAGGTGCTAGGATAAACAACAAGAGGTAACTCATGCAAGAGTATAAGCAAACAAAACTTACCCCCCCAAACAACAAGTCCACATAGTTAGCTTAAAATCATACAGGAAGTAAACACTCATAGATATGCAAAAATAAAAGGTATGCAATGAAATAGAGCATATACAAGCACACAATGAGGTAAAAATAATTTTTATAAAAAACAGATTGAACCAACACTTCAAGTAAATACAATGATACATATGCATCACTTTAAATTTGGCTAAATACAACACTTATGCATATAACATAAACACCAAAGCATAAGAAGCACTTGCGTGAAAAATAAGTGCACAACGAATCAAGGCTTAAGATATTATTTTATGAGCTGGACACAGCGAAAGAAATCCATCTCTTAATAACCCAAGTCCACAAAATATATGTTCAAACCCAGCACCATTAGGACCTGTAAATGAGCAACATGGGTTGCATGCTATGTTATTTTCCCTATAAATATCATGAGCTCATAAATAATAGCTCTTTCGAGTGAAAGATTTTTGCTCTTATCTTTTGAATTTGGCCCAATTGGCTCTTTTGCACTTAAGTCTCATGTAAATTTCCTTTTTTTAAAATTTTTTGCTTTTACAATGGGATAGCACAAGGTTATCTAGTAAAATGTCACACTATTCAGTAAACAAAGTATGGTAGAAATTAGATTTCTAGTCCAATAACTTATACATACGACCAAAGCCTTGACAAAATAAAATCTTGTATGTGAGGTGCAAGCACAAGATATACCAAAAGTTTTTTTCACACACACTCATGCATATACAACATTAAGAAAAATAAAAACATATTATACATGCATAACCATATATCCCACATACCATGATCACATGTATAACCATGTATCCCACATAACAGGATCACATGCACATCCTTTTTCATGCTCGAACAAGCCACAAATATATTTTTTGTCTTTTTCAATTATATATATTTTTCTTGAATTTTCAGCTTTAACACGCACAAAAAAATATAAAGTCACAACATGGCTTGTCAATAGCCAATGGTACGTGGAGTTGTATCCCAAGTGTAGATCATACTACCGTCCATTCGGAATCGGCTATGAATTTTTTGTCAGGGTTTCCATCCTATCTACCAAAAGGCATATAACAAAGACAAAACACACACACCCATATGCAGTGAAAAGAAAGTAAACGTGCAAAAACATAAGACACATGCACGCATACATGCAATGGGAAAATAAATGTAATTGTTAGGACGAGTTACACCGAAGTGCACTCACTTTATGTGTATTAAGGCATTCATAAGTAGAGGGGTAACCATTTTGCTTTATTACTCAAACCTTTCTAGGAACCTTTTTAAACTTAGTATTCACAGTCAACAAAACAAGTTTCTCACTAAGAAATTGAGTCTGTTTTGTTAGTGCTGAAACTTGAGAGACTAGATTTGAAGAAGGAAATCTAGGTGACACACTCTTATGCCTCTTCATTTGTTTTTGAAACATGAAGCACTTAGGCCTAATGTGTCATGCCTTGCCACAGTGGTGGCACACATGCATAATCCTCGGATGAGAGCGAGGTTCACCCACAATACCTCTAGATCGAGGTTGGGACACATGACGAGGGTTAGGCACAGCTCCAGAAGATAATGCCTTGTTGCAATTAGGCTCAACATTAATACCTAGTATGCGGTCTAGTTTTCTATTCCCACCGGAAAATACAGTCAACTAGGTTCTAGCATCTTCAAGATCGACCTATAAAGTATGGACCCTACAACTAGGCCTCTATCATTCTCCTCCAGGTCATCTACCATCAAGAGGTTTTTCTCAAATTTGACTTAAGCTTCATTCTTTTCTAGCTCTACTAGTTTCAACCTCTTATTGACCTCTATATTAGTCTTCTGGATAGCTAAACTCTCATTAAATAGTTCAACATAAGCTACCTGAAGACTATCCTCATCTATAGACTCATCGAGAGAGACTTCTGAATCGGCATCATTAACTTCATTCTCTCTTTCATTAGACACACTAGCATTAAAGGCCATAAAATTACTCTTGTCTTTAGGAGACTTGATCGGCGAAATCACTCACGTTACGCAAGCGCACGTATCGCTCAAGTAGTATAAAATATATTGATCCCACGAGGACTTAATACATAAGTTATTAATTTATGACGTTGAATGTTTACGAGTATCTAATAGATTTCATTGTTGATTGTATGGTGATTTTAAACTAAAGATAATTAAATAAAACAGTGTGAAGGTGAATTAAATGTAAAATCAATATTATAAAACTATTTAGGATTGTGAATTCTTCTAATATATTTTTAAAAATGAAGTGGTTATCTCATGTTTGTGCAATATATCGGTTTATTAACCTGGAATACGAAATTATGCAAAAGCCTCTGTCGATGCTCAGGTGCAAATACTCAAATAACCTTATTAATCATATGTCTATGTCAACCAAGTTACCTGAATGCATTAAGATACATGCTGCTAAGCGGTTAAAACTTCCTGAACACAAATCTGTTGCAAGTAGACAAATGTCTAGTGGAATGGCGACACCTGTCATGGTATCGTTGAATAGTACTGGTAGACGGGAGAGGTCAGTATGACCCATGAAGTTTAAAGATTTTTGGAAAAATTAGGATTTGACTGGAGATGTTAGACCAGACTTCGGAGTGACGTTACTCCGAAGTAACATCACATCGAGGTCATTCCACTCCGGAATGGAAAAACTCCAAACTCAGTTTAATCCAATCTTAGACCTATTCCGGAGAGGGCTCACTCTGGAACCCATCACACTACATCGAAAGTATTTTGATCTTGGTATCAGTATCTCGGAGCACGTGATGCCATATATCATTCTCAGAGATTAGTGAATTTTAATGGCAATCCACTTATATTTGCATGCATGCATGCGTGATTTAACATGCATAATAAAAAGTGTAATCACACCTATACTACTGCATTTGAACATGTCTTATGCCAATGTTCATCATGCACTCAAGGGAGCAGTCCACCTGTGGACATATGTAAACTAAAGGTTGATACCTTTACATGCATTACCCTATATAAGCCAATGAGCTTTTAGATATATGGGTTAGTTGGTCAATTAATAAATTAACAAATTCCACTTAGAATATAAGAAAATACATGCTCACTCTAGCAATTAATTTTGCAATGAAAGAGAAAATGAAGATTCTAACCACAAAACACACATTTGTGCAGGGCCGATTATGGAGCACAAAACGAAAACACAAATTCAACTAAACTCTAGACTCAAGCCCACCATTTTAAATGTATGGTATTCTCTCTCACTTTTCCAGCCTTCAGTTACTACTATAACCAAACTCTTATATGCGGTTAACAAAACTCGACATGGTTTGGAACTTTTCTTATGCCATAATTCCGGTTATCCGAACTGCAGTTAACTGATCTCGGGTCCATTAAATACGACAATTTTAAAATGACTCTTACGGAACTCACATTAAAAAAAAAAAAAACACATAAACAAAACATCTCGGTTCCACGATTATCGGGGTAAAAAAAGTGGCTTTGCCTGAGAACTTGGTTTAGAGCTTTAGATAATCGAATTGTAACTAACTCTCGCTTACAAGTTACACCATCAAGCTTTAGTCATATGCTTTCTCAAAAAAAGAAGAAGCTTTAGTCATATGCACTATCAATGGTTTATTTAGATACAAACATTACATTCAGGCAATCCCCGGTCAGTGGCGACCAATGTACATTATCTCTTGGAATATTCCGTTGCCAAATACTAGATATATAAAGATTGATACTCATCCTTTTTTTTCATTTTTTTTTTGAATCTTTAGAAATTCTGCCACCAAATCACCCATTTGGGGCTTAAACGGAGTAAGAAAAATCATCAGCTGTTTCAGGCTTTTATAAGAAACGTAATCACTGGATTCGAATCCAAGACCTTAAGAAGAGATCGCGAGTTCTACACCCTCAAGTTACGCCCCTGGGCACACTGATACTCATCCCACCAATGAAAAAACACATAAGGTTAAAAAAAAGTTCAAAAGAAATCGCTAGTTAATTGGACACCATGATCTTAATTTCGTTGCTTCAAAAAGCAGACCAGAAATCATCGTGAGCATCATAATATGAATTAGCAGATGGATATATATAATCTTCTTCTTCGATCCCCCACAAGGAGCTGATACCATAAATCCAGGATCTGTATACGTGGCCTCATGACAATCCGTCATGCATAAGCCATCCATAATCGTGAATGGCTGCTCCCAAAAATCGGGAAGTACATCAAAGGTGGAGATGAAGTACCATAATTGGTCACTTCTGAGCTCTGGATTTTGTAAATTTCATTAGCAGAACAAGAGCTGCTGCTTGATGAAGAAGAATAATCGGTAGAAAGTTGTGGGGAAGTTGGAGGGTCATTGGGAAGTAAGGGATCAGGTAATAATTGAGGTGGATTCTGCATCTGCCGGCTTGCTGCAGCTGTTTGAGTTCCTCGCAAAGACTCAGTTGACGCCACCTTCTTCTTCTTAATCTTCTTCTTACAAGAGCGCTTATTCATTATGTGGGTGCTCCAATGATTTTTAATTTCATTGTCTGTTCTTCCAGGCAGATTTGATGCAATTGCAGACCACCTGATGAACAGAAGACAAACAAATGTCAGCAATTCTAATAGTTTCGTGCAAATATAATCATTAATTAATGTCTTAATTATATACATTTCGCTTACTGATTTCCCAATTCTTGATGCAGTTTGATTATGATTTCATTTTCTTCTTGAGTGAAGTTTCCACGCTTAATGTCAGGACTTAGGTAATTCACCCAACGAAGTCGACAACTCTTCCCACATCTCAACAAACCTTTACACGACACCAAAAATGTTCATGCATCAAAATCTTCATTTACTTTCGCATTTCATTAATAAACTATGGATCAATTGTTCCTAGATATATACATATACATACATGCATGTATATGTGTGTACATACCACATATTTTGGCATCTCACTCCAGTTCCAAATGCCGTATCTACTAATATAAGCTATCAATTTCTGATCTTCTTCAGGAGTCCATAGCCCTTTTCTCAAAGATGTCTTCTCACTGCAGCTTTGAGACTTCACCATTGTAGGTGAAATCTTACTGATCAGTTTTCTTTAATCAAAATGAACTCGATACCTAGGACACTCTCCGTCAATAATGTTTCATATAAATAGACTTGTTATACTCTCACTTTGAAGATGGCTGGGGAGTTGTGACGTAGAGCTACGTCGTCATATCTGTAGCCTTTGAAGAAAGTGAAAATATCCACGAACCAAAAAAGAAATTCGCAATTGGATATCGTAGAGTGTTTGGGCACGTACGTCCAGTTGAGCCCCAAATGAATGCTCAACTGGTCAAAGTTTCCAATTCTTACCCAAGTTTTTCAGTGCTTCAATTATTCAGGTTTCAATTTTTCAATCCGTGGTATTATTAGGTCCATTTTGCTGGCTAAATTTAACTTGCATTCCTTTGATTATCGTAAGTGTGAATCTGTCTCAAGTTCTGTGATATAAATATCAGAATTTGATTGTCAAAGTTTTAGATTAGAATCCAAAGAGAATATGAGGTTTTACCTATTCCGTTTAAATTTGAGTCGGTTGATTTTTAGAGACAAAGTTTACCAGAAAATATTTCAAGCTCGGGATAGTTGGGGTTTTACTTGCTCCGCTTAAATCTAGAAAAGGTGGTTTGACGGCGGAATTTCCAATGATTTCAAAAAAAATCTATATATTTCAAGGTTTCCAAAAAAATATATTTTCATTGTCAATCACAATTCTAAGAAAATATACGGATGTTTTCCTTTCTTAATTTCCACCCACTCCCCACTTATCACATTTAATTTATTTAATTTATTAGATTATTTATAAAGAGTGGATATAATAATTTTTTTATTTACTCTTAAAATCTTTATGTTTTAATTTGTTTTAGTGAACGTATAATAGTGGGTATAATTTTAATCATTAATAGGGTTCCGAATAATCTTTTAAGATGTCATATTTGCGGAGATGTCCATAGCGGATGATTTTTTATTTTTTATTTTTTTGTGCTAAATACAACAAACTTCCAATAACCAATACTAAATAAATTGATAATTTTAATTAAATAATATTTTTTCTAGTCCTCATTTATAGCCAAGTGATAAATTTGTAAGCTTACATCATAGAAGTAGAGTTTTGACCCAAAAAAATTAGGTGTTTGGTTGACACTTAAATTTATAAACTTACATCATAGAAATACAGCTCATGACAAAAATTGATGTGTGAAGATTTATATTTAGGTTAAGTGAAAAAGATTATTTTATTTAAGTGTACAATATATACACTAAAATAAGTTCGAACAATTCTAGTTAGTATTAAGAGGTATGGAGTACTTAGGACATCATTCACATGAGTGGGGATGGATTATGTTTCTATTAAGTAAAAAAAGGCTCTAATAATTAATTGTTTTTTATTGTTTTTTCTAAATAATTCATTATACTTTGGGGCTTTTTGGGTTGTAACAATTCATTAATTTTTTTTTTTTTTGAAATCGTTGGAAACCCCGCCACCAAACCACCCATTCTGGGCCGCGGCGCAGGTAAAACCCCCGGCTGCCCCAGGCTCTTACAAGAAATTGCACCCCCTGGATTCGAACCCAGAACCTCAAGGTGAGATTCTGGACCCTTTACCACCAAGCCACACCTCTTGGGGGCTTAACAATTCATTATACTTAAGTGTAATATAAGATTTTATTGTGATGTGGTTGTGTAACAATGTTACATGCACTCCCTCAGTGTGCTATGAGCATCAAATGTTTATCTTTTAATACCTAAAATGAAAAAATAATTATAAAGATTCAAAATTGGTTTTTTGACTTTTATATTTTAGGTACTAAAAGATAAAAATTTGGTACTCAAAGAATGTTGAGAGAATACAACTAGCATTGTTAATAAGGTGTGAAAAGCAAATGTGATAAGCTGATCGGGCTTGGTTACCCATAAGCATCCCTCTCTATATTCTAGGATCTATCCCTCTCTATATTCTAGGATCTCCATGCCCACCCTTCAAATAATAATAGAAGGGATGGGGAACTGGGAACTAGTAAAACTCGGGAGACCTCGAGTCTCCTGATATTCCATTTCCTATTAAAAGTGTATGAGAATTGAGAGCACTGGCGATATTAAGAGTGGGTTGTTTATGCTTAAGTCTGGGCCTGATTTTATAAATTTTTCTACGTTTTTATAAAAAAAAATAACAAAATATATCTAACCCATTAAATTACCTAAAACCAAAATGTTGAAAATCAAAAATTATAATAATCGTCCAATCGGCCTAAGAGTCGAATCACGCAATCATCCTAGCTTTCAAATCGTTCAATCAGTCAAGTAGTCAAATCATTCTAACCGGTCAAAATAATGGAACCAAGGTATAATTGCACAAATATGATCCAACAGCTGAAAGACAAGATGCACATTCTTAGTAGTTATTATAAACAACATATCATGACATAGAGTATAACCTGGCAATTATCAAGATCACAGCGGTGCAATTCAACATAATGTGAGGTGCCACATGATCTAGCAGTTACCAATAGCTAGGTACACGACTGGATCAGTTATCACAGCACACAAGCAGAAGGGTGATGGCTGCAACAGATTTGATTCACCAATAAGATTCAACCGTTTATCAGACAGTTGTTCGTGATGAGGCCCAGGATGCAGCCGCCCAAGATGCAGCCCATGATGGACGGATCGCCACAGTACAAGTTCCAGAGGGTCCAATCAAGAGATCTCGAGCTAAAAAGATCCAGGAAGCTATGCATGGATTCATACATAAGATGGTATCTGACTATTCTCGTACTTCTACTTCATTGAGTATGGGTTTGACGCTGGACGAACCCAAAATGGTGAATCTTATTCAGGCTGCGGACCAACGAGTTACTTAGGCCTATTCTATTATAGTTATTTGGCATTTGTAATTCATTTATTTAAAGCTTGATTTTTATTTTATTTCGCGGCCCGTTGTTGTTTACCTTTGAGTGTTTTCTTTAGTTTATTATTTTATGTTTGGAATTAAGTTAAGCGTGCAAGGGTTTGCACTTGGGGATAGCTTAGCTTAGTTTTAGGATACGCGCCCGTTGGCGTGTGGATAGTTTCGTTTTATCCTTGTGGGTTAGGATTTTGGTTGCAGCCTCTTATAAAAGGCTAACTATTTGGTTTGTTTGACAACTCACTTTCAATAAAATATTTTATCAATTCGTGAGCATTGAGATCCTCAATTTGTTCTCACTGGTTTTGGGCTGTCAAAGGACTGCTAACCCTTTGTGGCGCTCCTACTAGCAATCTAGGTTTCTGTTGCTTGTTCTTTAGAGGTTTAGAGTTTTTATCCGAACTATCTTGGTTTTTCTTGGGAACGATTTCAATTTTGTGTGGGTTTGTCTGGCTTCATTCCAGGTAGGTTCTCATCAGTTCGTGCCACTATATAAACTCAAAGTCAAGTTTATAAAGAAAAAATAATCAAATAACTCTTATAAACACTGTAATTTTCTTTTATCTAGAGTAATCAATTAAGATTATGTGCTTGGGCCTATTGGAGGTATTCCTCAATAAAATCAGTCACCCATTTTTGAGACTTTGTTCCAAAAATTTTGAACCGTACACGCTCTTTTCTTACTGTTCAACAACATTTGGGGACCACGGTGGGAGGATTGGTGAAAGAGAATTAATATGCCTTCGAAAAAGAACACTCAAACTGGATCAAGTACAGAGAAAACGGGATTGGAGCAAACCAATTAAAACTATTTACAACTGTAGTGGAGCATTTTTAAGGCCTGACAGAAGGAAGTCACTATGAGACCATGAGGGAGTTGAGTCCTAATGTGATGTTGTCTTTGTTCAGTGACATCATTCAGGAAGTAGTTGAACATGTTAAACTTCAGAACAGTCATAATATGGATAAATCATTTCGACCAGTACCTTGCATTATGAAAATATGGCTAAACCGATGAGCGTATTAAACGACCTAATGGTCAGATGTATGTGTGTAGATTTCCTTCCCCAATGAGGTTTTACACAATCTGTGCAACCAAATGCGCGATCCCTAGTTGAGGGTTAGAATACAGGACCAAGTAATAGTGTGCCATAACATTGGGCACCTATTATTAGAGCAATGATGAGCGAAATTTATATCACTGTTTACGCCCCTTTAACATAATATTTTGTATGGTTTCTCGAGTTTTATGAATATTTTGATGTGTTTTATGTTGTTTTACAAATAAATAAAGTTTTGGGACTCAATGGATCATATTGGGGCTAAAACAGTGAAAAACAGACAAAATGGTAAAATTTTCATTTTACGCATCGCGACGAGCACATCTTCTGTATTGTGATGCGCTACGATTACTGTTCTGCCGACACTTGTCATCATGACGTCGGCATCATAATTCGATCTGCCAGCACTTGA